>WBMV01000953.1:0-60255 GCA_013396655.1 Campylorhamphus procurvoides | reverse complement strand
GCAGAGCACTGGAACAGGCTGTCTAGGAAAGTCACAGAATCTCCCTTTCAGGAGACGTTAAAAACCCACCTGAATGTGTTCCTGTGTAATCTGCTCTAGGTGACCCTGCCTTGATGGGGGGCTGGACTGGGTGTTCTCCAGAGGTCCCTTGCAACCCTAACAATTCTGTGATTCACCACGGGCTGAGAGGAATCTTAGCTCCAGCACCTGGAACATTTCCACCCCCCCCTCCACTGACCTTGGTGCCTGCAGGGCTGTTTCTCTCACTCTGCTTGCTGAGTGCAATTACATCCACCCAGTAACCATTGTTTTCCCTTAAATGTTATCTCAGAGGTGCTACCACTGTCACTGGTGGGCTTGGCCTTGGCGAGCCATGGGTCCCCCTGGAGCCAGGTGGCATTGAGTCTGTCAGACATAGGGGAAACATCTGGCAGCTTCTCCCAGAAGCCACCCCTGTAGTCCCCATCTCTACCAAAACCTGGCCACACAAAACCAACACAGCAAGTTTAAAGGAAGAGTTTCTCAGTTTAATGAGGTATTCTGCTTGGTTCTCCCCAAACCAATTTTCTGTGTGTTCTTCACACTCTCCCCATATGTTATAATTTTTGCAATTAAAATGCACATTACAAATTACTTCCGTTAATTAGTTTGTTCCCATACCTGGTCCTTCTTATGATTCAACCTTAAAGTTTTCTGTAAGCAGAAAGGTTTGCAATTGCAGCAGTATTGTGAGAGGATATTATCAGGGTATTATTGATATGTCCCAGCAATGTGCTCTTGCAGTTCAGAAAGCCAGCCATATCCCAGGCTTCATCACAAGAAGTGTGACCAGCAGGTTGAGGGAAGTAATTCTGACCGTCTATTTCACTCTTGTGAGTGCTGCACCTGGAGTGCTGCATCCAGCGCTGGGACCCCCAACATAAGACCTTGACCTGTTGGAACAAGTCAGAAGAGGGCCACAGTGATATTCAGAAAGGCTGGAGCAACATTCCTGCTATGAATACAGGCTGAAAGTTGGGGCTGCCCAGCCTGGAGGCAGCTATAGGGAGACTTTACAGCACCCTCCAGTACCTAACAAAGCCTACAGAAAGGCTGGAGAGGAACTTTTTACCAGGGCATGTAGTGACAGGACAAGGGGGGTAGGCTTTAAGCTTATGTATGCTTAGATTAGATATTAGGAAGAAATTCTTTACTGTGAGGCTGGTGAGATGCTCTAACAGGTTGACCAGAGTAGTCGTGGATGCCTCATCCCTGAAGTGTTCAAGACCAGACTGGATAAGCCTTTGAGCAACCTGGGTGGAGAGGGTGGAGCTAGATGATTTTTAATGTCCCTTCCAACCCAAACTATTCTGTGATTCCGTGATAAGAGCTGTTCACCCAAACGGATGAACAGAATTGTTCATGGATAGTTCAAAGAGTACAGCTGATCACTTCAAGTCACCTGCATATTAGTCTGCCATGGATGGACTGAGATGAAAGATGTGTCTCCTAGTTACAATCATCCTTACCAAGTCTGTGGCTACCAAGATGATGAATTGATTTCACCAAAAATTAACTTCCTCTGTCCAGCTCTAAAATTGAACTATTTTACTGCTTGTGTGATCAGTGCACCACAAGAGATGTTAATTGCTGTTCTGCTGATAAACAAACAGCTATTATCTGCAGGATTTCCTCTTAATAAGTACTTTTCCCAGAATATGAAGGCTAAACAATTTTAAGAAAACTCTTACCTAAACCTCTGGAATTGCTCCTGTTTCTCCAGAGAATCGCTGTTCCAGAAAAATATATTAGTTTCATATACCTATTTTTTTCTCTGTAAAGCAACAAGCAAATTCTGAGTCATGGCAAGCATTCAGCTGTAGAGCTATGTGATTTGCAGCAGGGTGAAGGGTGAGCAGTCCAACTTTAGCAATGAGGTTAAGTACAGGTAATTTTGTGACATAATTATTGCTGAAGCATCTGCTACCTGGGCAATAGATCACCTTTTCTGTCTTTGGCGAAACTGGAACATTTGGAAAAACTCCTACAGCTTCAAAGTTAAGTTTAAAGATAATAAAATTTTTGAAGTTGTAACAATACTCTCAAATTTTCACTTGGGCCAATTTTGGAAATTTGAGCTGTCACAAACCTGTATCTTTAATTAGTGTAAGCTTTATATTTTTATTCTAGTGGCTATTATTCTTAGCTTATACATTTCACCTTTTGGATCAGTGGCTCCCTTTATTTAGGGTAAATTTAATTTTTAAAGTTCTACCTTTTTCATTGCATAGGTGACAGAAGGGAGCAAAGTAAATTCTTTCTTGTCCACATATTTTTTAATGTAACCTGAAATTTAAAAAAATAAGTCATTTTATTTCAGATACTACTGTTTCATTTAGGGTTTCCTTAGCTGCAAATCAAATTTTGAAAAGCTAGTATATTATAAGAATTGTTTTGCCCTTTCCTTTCCTCCCACTCTGGCGACTCCTAAAGCTGTTTCTTTGATGTATCAGTTCAAAACAGCCATTTATCTTATGAAGTGCCATCTTACAGGGCTGTGAAAAAGCTTTCAGGCTTTGTTGTTGTTTGTTTTGTTTTCAAGGAAATAAAACCTTATTTAAGAAAAAATACTTTATTTTTCAAGAACATGCTTGACAGATTGCAACAAGAACAAAGTACAGTACAAGAATGACTCACACAGCCTCCAGTAGTTAACAAAACACTAATCAAATACCTAACTTTTTTGTCAAAGTCCTTTTGGGTCCAATATACATTTTTCACGTTACAGAGGTAATGCCCACTTTACAGCAGCATCCGACAAAATTTTTAAGACCATTATAACACAGTCACTGGTATTTGTTCTCTCTATATACCAGCTCTTGACATCGTTTTATTTTACTCCAGACACACCAAGTGTAGTCTGCTGTCAAATAAAAATTTCTTACCTTGTGTAAGTTCAGAGTTAACTTCAGCAGGTTTGCCTGGAATCTACCAAAAGCCTTTCTTGGGTAAATATTTATATCCCAGTGGAAACATTTTTGTATCTGTCAATCTCAGCAAGGGTCATATGCGATTATCCCCACTTTCAAAATGGAGCAGATGCACAAAACGTGGTGTATCTGAATGTATTTTGTCCCTCAAAACCTACAGCTATTTTTGCTCCCTCTCACAACTGTGATCTGTGGTGTATGGTATGCCAAACGAACCTAAAAAGAATATATGTGATAAGCCTTAAACTGTCAAGGAGGTTCATCCTTCCATGCCTATCTTTGCAAAGGAGGCTAAAATAAGTCAGTATAGGGTGTGAACTCTTCTGTAGTATTCTAACATTAAGGAAAATACAAGACATATTTTATTCTTCCCACAAATCTGCAATTTAGTAAACATAAGTAGAAGTGAAGCATCTGACAAATTCTATACACATGCAACTGACATGTAATGTCAGTTTTTTTATTTTCATGCCAATATTATCTGTGCAATTACCCCAAGAATCTAATAGTTCTGTTTTGGTAATTTGTTTTGCACTGCAAAGCTTGTATTGGTCAATTTTGTTTTCCCTGTCTACCTAAACCTTTCAGAAAAAGCTAAGAGTGAAATCAGTGCATACACAAAACCAGAGCACCCACCTCATCAAGGTTTGAGGGCACAGTGACATGAAGCACTTGTGTTCCATTCAGTAGAATACAGCGCAAAGAGTCCCAAGCCAGCTGACACTCCAGCCAGGCACTCTGTGCAGCACAGAATCCTGGCATTGCATTTATAAATAGCACAGGTCTAAATAGCCTAAAGTCAGCTTTATTGTTTACATGCAGCAAGCTTGGGTACTTTTGCACTGAAACCATCAAGGGCTTTCCTGTGCCAGAATAAGTACAGAGATAGGCAGGTTATTTTAGATCTTTGCACCATTTTCTGTCTTTCATGAAGTCTGCAGATGTTTCTTATCTTATAGTTTTACTAAGGTTGGAAAATCCAATGCCAACACATGTCATTAAGACTTTCTCGCCGCCCATGTGCTCTTCCTCAGGGGTCTTCGTTTCAATTTTAAACATGATCTGGAAGAAGCTTCTCAGGTGCCGCAGAAACTCAATTCTGAGAGAGAGAAAGCAACACCATTTAAGAAACAAAACAGAAAGCCCATTAGCAGTATGTACTGATCCCAGCAATGAACAAGAAAACAGTGCTTAGTAAAGAGAAACAAACCTACAAACTCCAAACATTGTTCTCACTTGTGCTGTAGAAGTGACTAGTGACCCCTACTGAAACCACTGTACTCTTTGTATGAGCAGAGAGGAATGCCTGCTAACATAGCAAGACAAAATGGTGAGGAAAGACGAGAAGAAAGGAGAGAAATGTAGCCAGGCAAGGTCATTTACTCATGATGCTGACTCTCTATCAGGGCTATATGAACCCCATACCAAATAGTGGTACTCCTTTCCCCCTCCCAATTTTCAAAGCAGAAATAAAAGCAAAACAGGGATAGCCAAAAGGTTAAATATATACTTTAAGAAGAGGGATCCTAAAGCATGTATTTGATTTGTATTACCAACTTATCCACTTCTTAGTTACGTGTTTCATTAAAATTACATTCAGACTCAGAATGCTTCCTGTTTTCTCATTAAAAAAAACCCCAACAAACAAACGAAAAACCAGAACTAATTTTCCTTTTGTCATTTTAGAAAGAAAGGCATGAAGAAGTTAAACAGACATAGTGCTCCTAAACACAACTGACTGCAGTACAAATGACAGGAAAAACTGTAAAAAAAAGGAACAAAACCAGCAAGAAAACATTTCTACTGGCTTCTCCAAAACAGGGAACAATTACACCAGAAGGCTACAGATACAAAATTTATAATTGTGCCTGACAAAAGTTTGGTCCCTTTAACTCATGGCCACAAGCAAGTCTGCAGTCTTAAACTTAGCTTTAAATCTCCTCCAGCAATTGGTAAGTGCTTTTCTTAAAAAAAAAAGGAAACGTAGACATCCAGTTCACGCATTTGCTTGTCTGGAAGTCTGAAAAGCCTCTGCTGTGCATGCTGAAAGCATAATCACAGGCTAATCACACATATATCATTACAACAGATCAAGAGAAAGTACCCACAAAAAGAGGACCAAGAGGATAGGACAGTTGCCACTTCATCACGAGGCCTCTGAAAGCCTCCTGGCAGCTCTTATTCACAGAAATTGTGAATAAGCACAATGAAAGCTGCAAAAAATTGCCTTATCCACTTCAGCTGGGCATGCTGATGTTCCTGGGTTCAGATATACGCATGGGGAGAGGACAGAAATGGCAGGAGGGAGACAATAGAAAGAGGCTACTTTACCTATACTGCTCTGTGCTTTGGGTGATCAGACTAAAGAGTTAACTCTGGGGTAGTCTGCTGAATATCCCTGCAGAGTGAATGTGAATGTGGAAACATGGCTCCCAAAGCTATGTGCACCTTTCTACTGCACCTTCCCAGGCTAGTAACTTGCCTCAGCACAGACACCAGCTCTCTCACCTCTCAAATGGATTTAGCAGTTTAAAGAAGGAAATGAGACGTGCCTTTTCTTTCACGCCTCCCCAACTGCAAGGTTTCTGGTTGCAGTTATAATAAGCAAATGGGCATATGCTGGCACAAATGCTTCAGTAAAGCTGACAGGCAACAAGCTCTGTACGAGCCTTCTCCTTAGCTGGGTCCTCTCCCAGGGCTCTGGCAGCGTGACAAGAAAGCAGCCAAGTGCAAAACAGCAGGAGTGCCATGCTGAACTGCAAGGAGGGCACAGAATAAACTGTACAAATGCCAAAGACATGTGGAGCCAGAGACTCAGAGAAAAACCCTAAAAGCTGATGAGCAAACTTTGCAACATGCTAGTGGGATGAGTTCAATCCACACTTTGCACAGTGTCTCTTCTCCTGTTTGAATAAAGGCAGAGTGAGAAAATGCGTATCAGCCACCATGTACATGGGAAAGGCTCACTTAGTGCAAGAGAAAGGGAGGATATCAGGGGAGAATGTGGAAGCTGCAAAAGGCCACCTCTGTCCTGTAGCAGTAGGAGTGGGAGTGGTAAGAGCCCTGGAAACAGGAGAGAAAGAGGGGAAAAGGCCAGGGTATGTGACAGAAGTGCAGCAGAAAGCAGGTTTGTAAAAGTTCTGAGGTTGATCTGGATCACGTGTGGGCACCTCAAATAGTAGTGCAGGCTGCACAAAACACAAAGGCACAAACTTGAGGACTGAGGGAGGGTTTGGAAGGTACAGAGAAGGTTTATTTTACTGAAAATTTAAATTATGTGTTCAGGCAAGAATAAGGCAGAGCTGAACACTGCACCTTAGGTCCAGGGACCGCTACATGAGCCACACACTGGAGGTTTTCCTTATGGCCAACACCAACAAAAAACCCAACAAACAAACAAACCACAACAAAAGTTAGAGAAAAAAAGGAGTTAAAAAGTCTGTTTATCTAAGTGTTGTCTTTTCACCGAAGCCTGCTAAGGAGCACCAAAAGGTACGTAACCACTTCATGTGTCAGGGCAAAGCAACCAACTCATAGACCAGTGCAAGAGAAGACCTGTTCACCAGCAATGCCTCCTTGATTCACCTGCCGTAGGACCCACACAAGACTCTGCATTGCTCCCCTGAGTCCCATTATGAATCCTCCTGGAACGAGATAGCCCAGGGAGCTAGAGGTGGGCATCCCTGGGCAGAGGAACAACTGAAAGCATCAGCCTGGCTGGGCAAGAGCACCCAGACTCCTCTCCTTGAAGCCCCTAAGCCCTTGCAAAGCCAAGGGTTGGCATACTCAGGCTTTCTTGTTGCTGCCCTTCATGTACGTCTGGCTCATGCTGATTCACCTGTAAGCAGACAAGTGTGTTCTGCCAGACTGCCCTCTATGAGTTAGTGGCACATGCATTTGATTCTAAACTCGGCTTGACAGAGAGACATTTACTTCTGTGAAATCTGGATGGTAAGAAAAGGATAATGCAGATGGCCACTGGCCAAGAGGTGAGTCAAGTGTCCCCAGTGCCACTCATGACAGCCTATTCAAGGTGTTGCCTGCACTCTTGCTCCCCACCGTTAGCTGGGGCAAAGGATGTCTTCTATGAAAACATACAAATGTGGGAGAAATTTCCTCATTCTGATGCCATATTCCAAAGCACTATGTCCCCATGTGGTGCTCTCAGCAGCCAGCTGAACTGTCACATTCATTTTACAGTATGGCAGATATGGAAGCCAATCTAGCATAACATGGCTTTTAAGTATCTTCAGATTCTGCAGTGTGAAAGAGTTAAATGCAGAGATATCAGAGCCCCAGGAGAGGAAAAAAGAGACAATCATGGGGAACATGACAGTCCTGAAATTTACTTCATAAGCTTGTGCATCTGATGAGTTGCTCAGGAACCAAATTTACCAGCCCTCTGAAAGCAGCCTTAGTGAGGGCATGGGGGTTCTGCATACAAAGCTGCGTTCTGTCTGCATAGATCCTCACAGGACTGATGAGTCACAGAATCATGAATTTTATCATCTGCTCCTTCAGGATGTGTGCTCCTGACCTTCCTGCCTGCCACACACACCTAGCTTGGAAGAAGTGATGACCAACAATTTGAAATCAGCCTACCTACAAAATAAACTAGTGCATTTGCTTGATTTTCATAGAACAACGAAAGAAAAAAAATTAAAAGACTGGACTATGACAAGTGATTGGATTGTTTCATGTGCCTAACTGTGCACTTAAAAGCACTAATATCTACTCTTTGTAAGCCTTTCATATGAATACTTACTTTACAGGAGATTACTTCACCTCCGTGCAATGGGACACTTCCCTGTCTTCCCCTCAAAATCTGAAGAACGTTGCTTCCAAGGTATCAGAGGTTGAGAAGAGCAGTTAGACAATTTCTAGCTCTCATGTGATGGCACTGCCATTCTTCAGTTATCACAGTACTGTACTTTTTACGTATACAGCACCGGTACCATGATAACCGAAAAAGGACAGTTCAGTCTTATTATTTGATGCCATTGTCAGATAAACAAACCACCCCTTCACTTGACTAAGAATAACTGCTCAGGGTCTAGGAATGACTGTGATCTAGGCAAACACTTGCAAGTCTGATAAACTAAATTAAATTTTTGATACTGGATGCTCTTTCCCTAACTAGTTTCTGCTAGAACTCAATCCGGCCAGTGCTGTGAAAGATAATAAAATGTGTTTTTATAAATACATTTATGAGAAAAGAAGGCCAAATACATTCTCCATCATTTATTGGATGCAGAGAGGAACATTGTCATCAAGGATGAGGAAAAGGCTAAGGTACTTAATGCCTTCTTTCTTTCAGTTTTTAACAGGAAGACCAGTTATCCTCAGGGAAACTAGAGGAGAGCAGGCTGGGAGAGCGTCAGTGACCTGCTGTGCCACATGGACACTCACGTGTCTATGGGGTCGAATGGGATTCATCCAAAGGGGCTGGCAAAAGAGCTTGTCAAGACACTCTGCATCATTTATAATCAGTCCCGGCTAACAGGGTAGGTCCCAGAGGACTGGAGGCTGGTCAACATGATGCCCACCTAGACAAGGGTCAGGAAGATGGGGGGGAACTACAGTAACAAGCCTGGACAGGTCCACTCTTTGCTGATTAAAAAACTGTCTGGATGTCCAGGCCCAGAGACGGGTGGTGAATAGTGACATATCCAGCTGGTGACCACCAGTGCTGTTCCCCAAGGCTCAGTACTGAGGTTATGTCTGTACAATATCTTCACCAATGAGCTGGATGAGGGGATCAAGTGCACTCTCAGTTAGTGTGCAGACAACACCAAGTTGAGTGGGAGCACTGGAAGGCTCTTCACAGGGTTCTGCACAAGCTGGATCAATGGGCCAAAGCCAGTGGTATGAGGTTCAACAAGACCAAGTGCTGGGCCCAGGCTTTTGTTCACAACAACCCCAGGCAGTGCTACAGGCTGGGGGCAGTGGCTGCAGAGCTGCCTGGAGGAAAATGACCTGAGGCTGCCAGTTAACCAGCTGGCTGAACAAGAGCCAGCAGTGTGCCCAGGTGGCCAAGAAGACCAATGGCATCCTGACTTCTATCAAAAATATTGCAGTGAGCAGGACCAGTGAAGTGTTTGTCACCCTGTGTTCAGCACTAGCGAGGTCACTCCTTGAATCTTGTATTCTTGGACCCCTCACTAAAAGAAAGACATTATGTTGCTGGAGCATGTCCAGAGAAGGGCCACAAAGCTGGTGAAGCATTTAGAGAGTAAGTTATGTGAAGAATGGCTGAAGAAGCTGGTGTTTTTAGCCTGGAGAAAAGGAGGCTCAGATAAGACCTTACTGCTCTTGACAGCTACCTGAAGGGAGGTTGTAGCCAGGTGGAGATTAGCCTCTTCTCCCAGGCAACTAGTGACAGGATGAGAAGAAATTGCCTCAAGCTGCACCAGGGGAGGTTCAGGTTGGACATCTGGAAGAATTTCTTCACTGAAAGCGTGGTCAGGCATTAGAACAGTCACCATCCCTGGAAGTGTTCAAGAAATCACTGCATGTGGCACTTAGTGCTGTGGTCTAGTTGATAAGATGGTGTTCAGCCAAAAGCTGGACTTCATCTTGAAGGTCTTTTCAAACCTTGATGGTTCTGTGATTCTGTAACCTGTGTTCACAACTACTAGTGGAAGAAATTTAGTATCTTTCTATCCTCTGAACAACTATCAGCTGCAGACAAAGCTTTAATAAAAACTGAGACTGAATGACTAGATAGAAGTCTGCTGCCAAATAGGGGTGAAACTTTGAAGTAGGACATAGATCCATGAATTGAAGTCTTCAGCTGTTTCTTAGGGACAATCGCAGCTTTAAAATTTGGCTAGCCATATGAAAGATGACATTTAATTACACAGCTACAGACAGACCACTAGGAAAACACAGTAGTGTACACTAGGCAACAAAAAGCAAACTGATGTACACATCTAATCCAGGTCAAGAACCATCAATAAACTCCGTCTCTGCAATTCTCAGAAACAGTAATAACATAGAACAGTGAGGGAATAGTCATCTAACATGTACAAATAAACTCAAAGTAACTTACACCGCTTGCCTCATTTGCAGTCAGGTACAAGTTGTTCTATTCATAACCACAGAAAAAGTCTTCCATATATAAAAACAGCTGTGCAATCAAACTAGTGAATTCAAACAAGACTGCTTAATTAAACTGAACAAAATAACTTACGTGTATGGAGATAGCGGTCCTAACAGGACTTTGGAAACATCCCGTTGTCCAAGGGTCATGAGGAGCAGAACAAGGCTCTGATTTGTTGAATCTACACAGCCTCCCTGCAAAACAAAATGCTTTAACAATTAATTTCTGTACAAACCAGAAATGGGGATGTGAAGAGAGTAATAAAGATACACTTAAAATGCTGAAATACCACTCCCAATTTTAAAGGGCCAAGAAGATAAAAATCTAGATTTTGTAACAATGAAAAACTAATTTCACATGGCAGGCTGGGAAAGGAACAGAACTAAAACAAACCCATAACACAGTCACATTAAACATCCCTCCCATCCCTCCTAATCTGGTTTAACATCACAGAATGTAAACACTGAAGAATTTCTCTGCAGTAAATTAATAAGAGGTATTAATCACAGTTCATATGCATTTGAAGATACCATGAATTGCAGCTCTTTATGTATTTGCCAATCTGAAACATGTACAAGAAGCAGATAAGAGTTTGGTAGAGAGTATTCCTGGCACCAGACTTTCTGTATTTGTAGCTTGGTTATTAATTCAAAATGCTTCTTATCACTTGGATGAAAACTACATTTTCTGAGCTTGTTTTTTTGTTTTCTAAAGTCATTATATAACATCTACTTTTATGACCAAATCTATACAAAAGCATCAATCAGCATGGAGACAACCATGTCCTAAACAATATATTAAAACACAATGCATCCATCACGTCCTAGCTGCTTACATAAGCTCTCTTGCTACAGTGGGTCAGTCATCCTCAGTTTTGCTGTGTACTAGCAACGTGCTGTTATGCCCATCTGTGGTGGTACATCTCCCCTGTCCTCTTGGGCCACACTACAATCCCCTCAGGAATTCTCATTAGACTCGACCTTGATTAATGGCTCCTAGGCAGTTAAGCTTTTCTTGAGCTTAACAGAAAAATTGTCTGTTCCTAGGAATTTGTGTTGCTAATGAACTGCTGTTGTCAAATGGATAGCCTTGGAATATTATTTTTGTCTAAATCATAGTACGGGTGGAAAAATATCACTGTGTTGCACCTTCAGAGGAAAATTTCAGTAATAACCCAGACAGTGGCCAGGATAGAGACTGACAGAAGACTAAAGGCAAACATCTCACAACCCTATAAGCAGCAGCTCTAAGTAAGGTGTTTTGAGCATTGGTGGGCCACAGTCTGTGCCAGCACTCCCTCTCAGTTGTATGCCTCTCAAAGATCGCCAGCCCTAAAGTTTGTGATACTTGGAAAACAATCACCAAAAGCTGCTGATGGGGCCTGGGCTGATACCCTTACTCCTCAAGGCTTAACCCTTCACCTGCTGAGAGGTGCAAAGGCATCTGATGTGAGTATTTCACTGAACTCGAGGGGAATTTTTAGCAGGTACCTTTGCATATACTTCTTTGTGTCTATGTGTGCACATGTATGAATTGATTTAAATACACTATAACAACTGTAGTATGTATGTTGCCCTTAGATTTACAATTAAGTTACTGCTGTGCTTATAGTAAATCCTACTGAATCATTTTTTAAATGTTAGTTACAAAATCACAGAATGGGTAAGATTGGAAGGGACCACAGTAGGTCATCTGGTCCAACCTCCCTGCTCAGGTAAGGTCATCCTAGAGCACATGGCACAGGACTGTGTCCAGACAGTTCTTGAATGTCTTCAGTGGGAGAGAATCCACCACTCTGAACAATCTGTTTCAGTGCACAGTCACCTGCATATTAAAGTTCTTTCTCATGTTCAGGTGGAACTTCCTGTGCATCAGTTTCTCCCTTTGACTCTTGTCCTATTGCTTGGCACCACCAAGAAGAGCCTGGATCAATCCACTTGGCAACCTCCCTTTAGATACTTGGAGACATTGACAATGTCGCTTCTCAGTTATCTCCTCTCAAGGTTGAACAGGCCCAATTCCCTCAGCCTTTCTTCATAAGAGAGATGCTCTAGTCCCTTAATCATCTTTGTAGCACTCCACTGAATCCACTCCAGGAGTTCTATGACTTCTCCTGTCCTGAGGAGCCTAGAATTGGACACAGCACTTCAGATGTGGCGTCCGTAGGGCTGAGTAGAGGGGCAGAATCACCTCCCTCAACCTGTTGGCAGTGCTCTTCCTAAGGCACCCCAGGATACCCTTCTGGCCCCCAGGTCACACTGCTGGCTCATGGGCAGCTGCTTGTCCACCAGGACCCCCAGGTCCTTCCTGCATGGCTGCTTTCCAGCAGGTCAACCCCAGCCTGTGCTGGTGCAGGGGGCTGTTCCTCCCCAGGGCAGGAACCTGCATTTCCCTTTGCTGAATTTCATTCANTGGCAACCTCCCTTTAGATACTTGGAGACATTGACAATGTCGCTTCTCAGTTATCTCCTCTCAAGGTTGAACAGGCCCAATTCCCTCAGCCTTTCTTCATAAGAGAGATGCTCTAGTCCCTTAATCATCTTTGTAGCACTCCACTGAATCCACTCCAGGAGTTCTATGACTTCTCCTGTCCTGAGGAGCCTAGAATTGGACACAGCACTTCAGATGTGGCGTCCGTAGGGCTGAGTAGAGGGGCAGAATCACCTCCCTCAACCTGTTGGCAGTGCTCTTCCTAAGGCACCCCAGGATACCCTTCTGGCCCCCAGGTCACACTGCTGGCTCATGGACATGCTTGTCCACCAGGACCCCCAGGTCCTTCCTGCATGGCTGCTTTCCAGCAGGTCAACCCCAGCCTGTGCTGGTGCAGGGGGCTGTTCCTCCCCAGGGCAGGAACCTGCATTTCCCTTTGCTGAATTTCATTCAAATCTTCTCTGCCCATCTCTCCAACCTATCAAGGTCCTTCTGGATGACAGCACAGCCCTCTGAGTATCAGCCACACCTCCAGCTTTGTGTCATCCATGAAATCGCTGAGGAGGCCTCTGTCTCTTAACCCAAATCATTGTTGGATAAGTTAAACAACACTGGACCAGTATTGAACCCTGGGGCACACCACTAGTGACATACTCCAACTAGACCCTGTGCCATTGATTACAACCCTCTGGGATCTGACATTTAGCCAGTTCTCAATCCACCTCACTGTCCACCTACCCAGTCCAGCTTTCCTGAATTTACGTGTGATGATGTTGTGAAAGACAAGTGTCAAAAGTCATGCTGAAGTCAAGGCAAACAATATCTACTACTCTCTCCTCATCCACCCAGGTAGTTTTTCCATCATAGAGGGCAATCAGGTTGGTCAAGCATGTTTTCCCTTTGGCGAATCCATGCAGACTACTCCTCATCACCTTCTTGTCCTCCATGTGGATAAGAGATGGCCTCCAGAATGAGGATTCACCATGTTTCCAGGGACTGAGGGGAGGCTGACTGGTCAGTAGTTCCCTGGGTCCTCCCTCATGCCCTTTTTGAAGACCAGAATGACATTTGTTTTCTTCAGACACCTCTCCTGGCTGCCAAAAGCTTTAAAAGTGACGATGAGCAGCCCAGTTATGGTGTCCAACAGCTCTCTCACACTCACATCCTGTCAGGACCTGTGGATGTCATGTTTGCCTAGGTATTCTCTAACCAAATTCTCCTTGACCAAGGGAAAGTCTTCCTTTCACCCTTCATCTTCTCTTGTCTCCTGGGCCAGAGATTCCTGAAGGCTGGTCTTGTCAGTGAAGACCAGTGCAAAGAAGGCATTCAGTAACTGTTTCTCTGTGTCCTCTGTTACCAGGGTCCTCTCTCAATTTAGTATTGAGCCCACATTATCCTGTATTTTCCTTTTGTTATTGATGTATTTGAAAAAGCCCCTCTTGTTGTCCTTGAAATCCTTGGCCATATTTAATTCCATGTGGGCCCTGGTCTTGCTTGTCTCATTTCTACTTAACCTGACAAGGTCTCTATATTAAATTTCAAGTGACCTTCTGTGTGTTTCCTGCTTACATTTGAGTAATAATAGGAGTTATTTATTCATCCATGCAGATCTCTTTCCTTCTTTGCCCAATTTCTTGCTCCTTGGGATGCATCATTCTTGAGTCTGGAGGAAGTGATCCTTGAATATTAACCAGCTCTCTTGGATGCGTCTTCTCTGCAGGGCCTGTTCCCATGGAATTGGTCCAAGAAGATTCCCAAAGAGGCTGAAGTTAGCTCTCCTGAAGTCCATGGCTGTAATCTTACTAACTGCCCTGCTTCCTGCTCATCCGATACTGAACTCTACAACGTTATGATCACTACAGCCAAGGTTCCCATCTCCATCAATGCCTTCTCTGTTTGTTAGTATGAGGTCAAGCAGCACACCATTCCTTGTGTCATCCTCCACTACCTGTGACAGGAAGCTGTCATCAATGCTTTCCAGGAACCTCCTGGACTATTCGTGCTTTGCTGTGTTGTTTCTCCAGCAGATGTCAGGGTAGTTAAAGTCCCCCACAACAACCAGTGCCCATGACTTTGAGATTGCTTCAAGCTGCCTGTAGAAGGCCCTATCTGCTTTCCCCTTCTGATCAGGGAGCCTGTAGAGAATACCCACACCAATGTCAACCTTACTAGTCTGTCCTTTTATCCTAATTTAAAAGCTCACTACTTGCTCATCAACCACCCCAAGACAGAGCTCGATAGATTTCAGGTGTTGCCTGACACAGAGGGCAACTCTACTACCACGCCCTCCTGGTCTGTCTCCCCACTAAGCAGTATATGCTTCATGACAACATTCCAGACATGGAAGCTATCCCACCACACTTCTGTAACTGCTATGAGATCAAGGCCCTGTGAATGCACAGAGATCTCTAGTTCCTCCTGTTTGTTCCCCACACTGCATGAATTGGTGTACAGGCACTTTATAGAGGTATTTGATTCTCTCAGCAACCCAGCAGTAAATAATTAAATGCTGCTATATCCTTTAGACATAAACCATTGATCAAAACTGAGACTATCCAAAGGGATAGTCTCCCATACCCTGTTCCATCCTTACCTTTTGCATCCCTGCCCTCTGCACAAATCATTGTAGATTGATTCTAATCTGTTTTTCCTTTGTGTTCTTCATCTATGTAGTAAACAATAGAGGGAACTTTGCCATCAAACTTCCTTGCACGTTAACAAATTTGTACAACACTTTCTTTTGCTGATACCTTTGCCGTGATTTAAGTGACCTAAACCACTCATTCGCAACACCGTTCCCACACAGGCAGTTGCAAGACACTGAAATTAAGCAGCTGTTGTAATCTAATGACAGAACAGTAACTTCTGCCAAATGCAGGACTTCACACTCCAAAGAAGGCCAAGTTTTCTTCTCAATCCACCTGCCACTTATTCAAGAGTCCAAAATCAAAAACAACCCTCCCAAGAGAAATGCAATGGGCAAATTCAGAGCCAAAG
This sequence comes from Campylorhamphus procurvoides, assembly GCA_013396655.1. Lineage (NCBI taxonomy): Eukaryota > Metazoa > Chordata > Aves > Passeriformes > Dendrocolaptidae > Campylorhamphus > Campylorhamphus procurvoides. The sequence continues at coordinate 44,757 of WBMV01000953.1, read as the reverse complement.
TACATTTGTTCCAAAATAGTTGGCACTTGCCACCAACCTAGGATGCAGCTTCTAGACTGTATTAATTCAGTCTACGGCACTTTATTATTGTTTCCACTGACAACAGAATCAGAACACCTAGATGCAACAGTTAGACACAAATCACTTAAAATCCCATCCATTTTTAAATGTTGTTATATAAATACCACAGCTGACATGTACATAAATATATCACAGCTCTGGTTACCGGACAACAGTGTTTCAAAAAGGGCTATTCTTCTGAGCTTGAGCCTAGCTTTGATTCAGTGTTGGTTATATTTTGGCATACACACAATTTCCTCCCTTACATATGCGGTACCTATTTGCATGCCTCAAGAATTTCTTACGTGAAGGCCAAAAAATTATTGCAAAGGGGTTGTGTTTTGGTTTGGTTTGTTGGTGGCTTTTTTCTGGAAGAATGGAGCAGAGCCTACCCACCCTGAAGTAAGGCCACCTTGAAAGTTAAACCTTCAGTGAAATCCTTCACTCATTTTAGCTCTCCTGCCCCTACAAGATCCCCTAACAACTCTGCCTGTCTTTGTTAAAGAATTCAGCCTTAAACAGGTACTGCATCTTCCCCTATTTTCCATGGTCACAAGGAATATAAAAATTAAATCCTTTTTCAGTTTTCCCAGGCCTTTCCATTCTGCCAGTTACTTGCTACATAAAGTCCCCACAAACAATGCTTTTCAAAGACAAGAGTTAAAATCCTCACTGGCCTTCTACAATTAAGCTTCAGAAAGAATTGCATGTGGATTTGTAATGATAATGCTAGTCAGTCACTTCATGCCCCCTCTGCCAAAGACACTGCAATTACCACTGTTCTGCTTATTAATAGTGAATTAGCTCTGACATTTTTCCATCAACAAATGTTCACAATAAAAGCCCCACAACTCCAAGTATCACACCACCTCTTTCATTTCACTTTGAAGGCTTAGTAAAGGGACCATTTAGCACTTAACATTGTAAGACTAAAATCTTTAGATTTCCCAGGCGGTAAAGCAAGCACTTTATGAAATGTCCCTGGACTCCTTTAAATTGTAATGAACCCCTGCAGACTTGTGGGTGACCCGAAAAGCTAAAGTCCTTTTACAGAGATTTATCTCCAGTGCTCTCAGGTTGCCCTTCTCTGGTCAACCCTCTCTGGCTCCTGCAGCACGGTACCTCCAGGCAAAAACACAGATGAAGAAACAATCTCATAAGGAGAAGTTCTAAACACAGGAAAATAAATTCTCCCTTGAGCGCTGTATTCAGCGAGTTAAGTGGTGTAAAAAGAGTGGGACTTAAAGACTGCCTGTTCAGAGCAATCTATTCTTGCTTTCCCAAATCTCTAGTTTCATTAAATCTCCTACCTAGGCAAAGAAATGTAGGAGGGAAAAAAGGTATATTCAACCTAAACAAACACTTCACACTTTGCAATATGTTTTTATTTCCTCTCTGGGGTCAACACTAAACCCAACTGACGCTAAGCAAAAAAACCCCAGAACTGAACAAAACTTCAAAAACAAAACACCTCAAAAAAGCTCACCCCAAAATAAAAACTACACCAACCAAACAAAAAAATACAAGTGAGAAAAAATGAGAAAGAAAGTACATCTTTCCAAATTTCAGGCTAGCACAGAATGACCATGTGTGTTATACATAAATTACAGTGCATATTCTGAAAACTACATAAACCCCATCATATTGTCTGTGACAGAGGAAGCAAGGAATTTGCTAATTAAGGACTGAGCTTATCCACTGGATAAGCAGCACAACAGCCAAAAATGCTAACAAACAAGAACTTTTCCACTGTGAGCTACTATAGCGGAGGACAAGCGGTCTGTACATTGCTCAGCTTGTCAGTCACTCTTGGACTCAAGCGGCCCACACATAAAAGAGTCTTCCAGCAGCACCAGCAGTACTGTAGCAGGCCACAGCTGACACCCTCACTCATAGAGAATCTGATCTTCAAAGACATATAAAGCTCACAGCCTATTACTTTATCATTCAAAGACTTGCCTGATTCTGTTTCCTCTTCAAACATTTTTTCTCTTGTCTTGAAATTCCCACTATCCTGTGCAAAAATTGACTCATCACATCAAATGGCTGCAGTGCACTGAAGCAGAGAGTTACCTAGTTCAAGCCTTTCTGGCTCTCTTCATTTCAGAAGTTCTCTGACAGCTGACTCCAAGCAAACCATAATACCCAGACAAACTTCCTCACAAGTTTCAATCTGTAAAGTGTTGGATGGTTTTCAAAGGAAAAACTACTTCTTCCTGCTGATAAAGGTATCTGAAAATTGGATCCTTGATGTCTTGAAACACCTACCTGAGGATCTTTTCCAAAACATTTAAAAAAAGCAACAAATGTACCAAATTTTAGTTTAGGTTGGGTGGGATTTTTGTTTTAGTTTTAGTTTTGGGGTTTGTTTTGTTTTCTGGAAGGAGGGAGGAAACCAGAAGTTTTTACAGTTCACCCCTCAAAAATAGCTACCTGACACTATATGATTGTAGCAACAAACAGATATTTCAGTCACTAGTTGTGACTACTTTCTCCATTCATGCTGGGGTCTGTACAGCACCCAGGAATCAGGGAAGAATATTTATTGGTGGTATTTCGATAAGAAAACCCGGGGCTAGAAAGGGAAAGTCTCCTAGCAAAATTATGCACATACCCAATAAAGACAAAATATTAATGGAAGACTGGAACAAGTGGCAAATTGGTAATTCAGACAGATGAAGGGCTTCCAGCAGGGAAAGGAAAAGATAATATAGCCACAGATAAGCAATCTACTACAGGTGTGAATGTGATTTATGAAGTTGAGGGGCATTTTTATGATTGACTACATGCCCTAATACGGAATCTCAATAATGGCACTTTTAACCCTTTGCAAAGTCTGATTTGGTTACTACGGTTGAGAGCAACTACCTTTTGGGTTTTTTAAGTAGTGAGTATAATTTGTAGATGACTGCCTCCTAAAGGCCAAATGTGTTTTGTCAATACTAAAAACTAGTTATTTTAATGTTTATGGAGATATGAAAAAAAAGCAGCAGATAAGTTCTTTATTAAATCAGAAACTCAGTAGTGTGCTATTTGCCAAAGCATTTGGAAGGCTGAAAGCTGCTTGTCCACTAGAAGTCTTGTCACAAATGAAAACCATTTTAATAATTTAAAAAAATTATAATGCTACAGAAAACTGTGATACCCCTAAGATTCCTAAGCAAACACTGTCCTAGCTGCTTTCCAACATACCATTCAGCCAATTCCTTGCACAACCAACAGATCTCAGAGCATTTGACTTTGTCGTCATCATCACAACAAAGTGGTCAATCTTGAAGCCTGATGCAGGTTTTTCCCCTCTTCTTTTGTGTTCTCCCACTCATAATGCTCCACTCCAACTACTACCTAAGAAGCATTGACTCTATTACCCACCCAGCTTCTTAAAAAAACCCTAACAGCCCATGTGAAGCTAACTGAATTCTGTTGCAGGCAGAAAGCAACAAAAGAAAAATCTATCACTACTGTGACTCACAGTGACATCTCTTGGACACTGGAAATAATGTGGCCTTGTATGTCATTACACTGTTAAAGGAACCATTCAAAACCACTCTTTATCTGGATGAAGACACTGGCAGCACCAGATCATTTCTTTGTTTGTATCTGAACCTGTCTAAGGGTGCCCCCAAGCCACCTCTTCCTTTAGCAGTTTCATCACCTCCTTCCCCTACAGCTATAGACAAAAAACACTGGCCACTTACCCTGTAGACCTCCTCAAGCAACAGCTTAGCACAGTTCTGGCCCAGCTCCTCAGGAAGCACAGCTGCTCCCTGGCCCTGAGGGTTTGAGGCTAGCTCAGCACTAAGAATAGTGCCATTGATGGTTTCTGCAGTGAGGCACATGCCAAAACCTGGTGATCTGAAAGAAAGGAAAAAGGTGCATTTCATTTAAGGACAGAAATCGATTAATGAGCCACCAACTACCCCCAGCCATCCTGCTCTTCAAGTAACAAATAGCTCCTCTCATAGAACAATACTGGGAATCTGGACTTGACAAATTTCATGTTTGAAACAACAGATTCACTATGGGGAAAAAAAATCAACAGCAGTATCTAAAAGAGAAATCAAGCACCACTTGCCACAAACTCCTCTATTATGCTAGCTATTCCTTGAACAAACTCTTTAAAATGAGTCAAGAATTCCTAGGTTTGTTAACTTTTGAACTTAACAATTTTTAAGGTAGTATTTCAAAAACCGAAAGTGAGAGCGAATGTACATGCCTATATTTAAACATGCTGACAGAAGAAAAACAAATGAGTTAACCAGAACTCTTTCAACCTCAATGAAGAGTGACAAGAGGATAACAGGGCTGACAGATACCCGTAAAATTGCCTGAATCACATCCACCACTTCTCTGTTCTGCCAGAAAACAAAATCTGGAGAAGTACAGTAAATTAATTTTCCAGTCCTCACTGGTGAAAAGACAGTTCTTTAGCTAATCAGCAGAAGACAATCCATACTGCTCCAGCACTTTCTTGAAACAGTTCAGTCCCATCCTCCATACTACCATTTCCATCAGAAGGTGTACAGTCAAGTTAGAACGTTGGTTTCCTCAATGTATCAGAGGAAATTGATCTTAATCTCACTTCAAACAATGGATTTAAAAATGAAGACAGCTCAAGTTGCCTTTAGTGTAGTAATGATGTACTGCATTCCTTGTTTAAGAAAACACACTTCTATCCCTGTTACATGAGTAAAACAAATGCATCTAGTGAATCATTTCAGTTTTTCCTTGTGAGGAATATTTATTTCAAGTCAGCAAAACAGAAGACTGCAATCTAAAACTCAGTAAAATTACAGATCGGTACACCCTAGCAGATGAACAAATGCAGAATTACATGTCTGTTTCCTGTGAATACTGAATACTCACTTTCCAGAGCTGACCCCCTTCATATGATCTGTGTAGATATAGATGTCTGGGAGGAATTTATTCAGGATGCCCCTTGCAGATTCCACCATTCTGTTTGCCATCTGCGGTGACACTCGGACAGAGTATCTACATTTCTGAGCTAAGAAATTCATTGTGGTCAAAACAGAAATTGAAAACAGAGACTGGCAAAGTGGTCAAGAGGTTTCAATATGTTATTTCAGAAAACATGGTTTTGTCCTATACATCTATTCATGAGCACTGGTCCATGTTACTGCACTGAGAGAAACATATGCGTGTATGTGCTTTCTACAGTCTTTTCACTGATATCCCTTGAAGTGAAGTATACAGAACATGCTGAAGAACAACCTATTATGACTAGGTAAATATCTATCTTGAAAATGCCCTTCAACAAATTTAAATTGCTGTTCTATCATCTTGTGCTTTCTTATGATGGAGGAAGCCCCACGTGCTGTTACTCATATACTATTAAAACATAGTCCTGGGTGAAGTTTCTGTGAATTAGCAGCAAGAAGTCCTGCCTTTCTTTTTCTTTCAGGAAGAAATTGGGAAGATGAGTAAGAAACTAAAGACAAATGTTTTAACAAAAAAAAAACGTAAAAGGCTATAAGGAAAATCTCTTAGCTCTCTCCAACGATTTTTCAGTGCTCTGAGTCCATCAAATTCGCTGAGTCTCTTGCCACTAAGCATCTGAAGGTACTAAGAAAGAAGAAACTGCTACCTTCCTGCTCAGCCCAACTCTCTTTCTCACAGAACACAAGAGATGAACTGCCTTTCTGCCCATGTATTTGAGTGCTGCTTCAGAGAAACCTCTAACAGATCTTCAAATGCACAGAGCACACTGTGCTCCAAATTCCATCCCAAGTACAACACAGACTCATACTCTGCACATATAACCACCCATCTGCACATACATTCACACAGCAGTGCAGAGAAACATACTTTTAAAACTCCAGCTGGCATGGAGGAATTCCCTTTTCTACAAATTTCTACAGCATCTCTTGCAGAGTAGGTAAACCGAAAACCTTTAGATTTTAAGGTCAAAATCGTTAAATAATAATCAGAAAACTAACTGCTCTGCACAGTTGGTGCACTCAATATTTTGGATGACTATGAAAGGCTGCTGCAACACAATCCCCCCACCTGTGAGGAAGCAGATTTGCTCAGGTGAATCTTGAAGGGACAAAAATACACACTGAAGACCTAAGTACTTATCCTCCCAGATATTTTGTTTTCTACTGCCTTCAACGACCACTTAATGACTAAACTAAAATAAGACTGCCTCTTACTGGGCTTACTAAAGGCAAACCTGTATTCATGAGAAAAAGCTCAAAAAAACATACAGGAAAGTAGAAGTTCAAAAATCTGTAGTTCACACACATCAATCAAAACAGTCAGAGTGGCACAGAATGGTGCTGTGCGTTACAACAAATTTGGAACAACGGCAGTAAAACCATTATCATTGCCTCCTCCTTCACACACTAACAGACAGAACTAGTTACTACAGAGAAGAATGAAAGCATAAAAGTACATTCTTCATAAAAAGATCTTGGCAACCAGCCAAAAAAGCACTATGAGCTGCCTCCTTTTTGAACTGCAGTACATGCATCCAGCAAAACTGATCTTGCTTGGCAATACTGCACTCATGCAAATGCCACAATCGGAAAGATGTCCTGTTCTCGCACAAAATTATGATGGTAGGCCACAAAGTAAAAGAAGGAACAGGTTGCAAGCCTACACCTCTGGTAGGAAACTCGACCTCAGTCCTGCTTTTGTTTAGAGTTATCAAAGTCAGATTAGGTTTGGGCCTCTCAATCACAAATAAAAGTTGGCTCTTGCTCAAGACAGTTTCCTGTAAGGAATTTCTCCATTCTTCCTACAAAGACAGCAAATTCATGACAAACACCATATAAAAACCACAAGAGAAAAATAAAACCAAAAAGAAACAAACAATCCAGAACACTAACTAGATATGCAGATCTGTTTGCAAAAATGAGGAGTTCACAACAATATTTTGTGGCTTTATCTTTGTGTGGAGGTAAAACCCCCTCCACTTCCACCTGCAATAGTACTACCAAAGGTGAAAATCCAATGAACTTCTTTACAAAACACAACAAAAGCTCAGTGTGTACAGCAAGGTGTAAACTGAACTAAGATTTAAGCTCCCACCTAACTTCTGCTAGACTCATTAACAACCAAGCTGTTACCTATTCAATACGTAACTGTCCTAGTTAAAGCAGCTGGGACCAGTTTATCACTGTGTGGGTGCAACCAAAACGGTGTATTCTACACCCTCTGTGTAATTTCTCACGAACTGTTAATAATGGACCATTTGTAGCAGCTGCCCAGGGCATACCTCGCCCCTCACGCTACAAGCTGGGTGTTTAGGAACTCTGTGAGATAGGGAAGTATTCCTGTCTTCACACCAATGACTCAGTCACAATAACTCCCTGCCACTTGGGGAAGCATCAGCACCTTCACAGCCAGCCTGAGAGGTCATGTCTGCTAATGGGCCATCAAGGAGTATCCTATGACTCATAGTGTAAATCACTCATTGTGAAACTCCCTGCCCTGGGGGGGGTCACTGAACCTGAGCATATATAATCTTGGGGTTTGGAACTTCTGGTACCACGCATGGGATCCAGAGGAGGACCAGAACCTCAACAGGTCTGTGATTGCCACTCTCGACCAGACTGTGACCACCATCCTCACCAACAGGTTTTCCTTTCCTTTTACTTTGCTCTCAGAGGGACCATGTGGCGCTCGGCACAGGGGCCAATGAACACCATTCTATTCATGTCCCAGTGTGCTGGGTTATACATCTGTTTTTGTAGGTCAAAACGAATTTTTTCTCTGTATCATTGTATCTATTGTAATCGTTCTACTAAATTGTAATTCTGACTTGGAATCTCTTTTTGAATTGGGTTCATTTTTCCTGATGGTTTACCTTTAAACCAGTAGAGTAACAAAACTAACTTTGTTACTATTGGATTTACACAATCCAATAGTACCACAATCCAACAAATAGAACAAATTTGCTATATTATATGATGGAAGGCGTTTTAACTTTTTCTTGCTATTGAAAAGATTTTAAATAGTGCTGTTTAGTTTAAAATTTACTCACTCATCTACGGATGTGTTTTGAATAGCAACGTTCTGAACACAGCAATTTTAAGACACTGTCCTGAAATCTAGTTCTGTGAGCCCTCTGTGTAACATTACCCCATGTTACCTGGATACAAGCTCATCAACATGGTGCACTCCTACAACTTCAAGTTAGGAAATTTGTTTCTTTTAAAGCAGAATTATTTAAAAGCACAAAACTAGACAAACAAACAAAAGGATACGCAGTTCCTCTGATGCGCTTGATTTTGCCAGGGTCTGTAAACTGAATAGGCTGCAAGACCTTTCTCACTGGGCAAACAAACAGTATCTCTCCACCCCCTTTGGGAGGCATTCCTCTCCGGTTGATCTAGAAACAATAATGGAAGAAAAAAGCAGGTTAGTAAAGAGTACAAAAAATGTATCTACACACCCCAAAAATTTCACACAGAATAAAATGTTCTAAGTAGGGGCATTATGTGAACACAGGGAAGAAAAAGATATTCTAAAGGCAGAAAAGGATTTTGCACCAAAACTATAAGCAAATACTGATTTCTTTTTCCTCTCAAGTACAGGAAGGCATGGTTTCTCAAGAGAAAACAAAGCAATACTAACCAAACAAAAAATGTCTTTACCAAAAAACTCCTCGGTTTAAGAGTGGTCTCTAGTAGCAAATCTGCACCTTGCTGCTGAAGAAAGACTAGAAGTGTTTGAGCTCAGTTGGTTAGAGCATGGTGTTAATAAAACCAAGGTTGTGGGTTTTATCCCCATATGGGTCCTTCACTTAAGGGCTGGACTTGATGATCCTTGTGGGCCCCTTCCAACCCAGAATATTCTGTGATTCTATATAGGGGAGACCAGAATGAACTCATTCCCACAAACAGATCTGGCTAGCCTGACCCTCTCCCACCACCCCAAGCCAACATCCACAAGGACGGAGTTGGGACATGGGTCTGTGAGTGGATCTGGCTCAGGTGTCCCAAGGCTGGTCACGTCAGGGCTGTGGAGAGGTTAGGACTGGCCGCAGGGTCACAGGAGTAGAGGCTGACAGTCCCAGGACAATGACATGGTGACCTGGGCTGTGGGCAGGGTTAGAGGAAGCACCCAGGGGTGAGGCTTGGCAGAGCAAGGCCCAAGTAGTGCAGCCAGGGCCTTCACACATTTTAAATGAGTGTTCTCAACTTTGAAAAGCTACAGTTTCTTTCTCCAAAATCTATTTTACATCCAGATTTACTTGGCCTGTGAAGAGTATAGTCTTTAAGAAAAGCTTCTTTCCTGTATTTTCCAAACTGAAAGCAAACCTCAATCACCCAAACACAGATCCAACTCCCCTAAAAGTGAAGAAAGCAAAAAAATACCATTCATATTCCCTAGCAGCAAGCATGGGGCACAAAGAGCAAGTAAAAATAAAAAGATATTAACTGACGAGCAACAGGAAAACAAAAAAAATTTCTTAGTCTACTTTGGAGACTAAGAGAAGTCACTACTTTCTCCTTACCCTCCATACCCATAGCCTTTGCATTTCTCCTACTCCAATTACCGTGTGGCTGGTATGCCATTTAAAACATAACAAGAACAAGAGGCAATTTTAGATCTGTGTATCCTCAACTAGATATCTGTAAGAGACAAAACCCAACAGCAAGCACATGGCCCTGTGAAGCAGTGCAAAAGTATAATTTCAACACATGCTAGAAAAGAAAGGAACAAACAGTCTTACCTTGATATCCAGACTTTCACCATCAACTCCAAACTTCTTCAGTAGGGGTAGAGCTGCTGCCTTAAGCACATCAACCTAAGGAACACAGAATTTAAAAAGCAGACTCTTTATTGGAAGTTATGTTAGTCCATAATTTAAAAATCACTGCATTAGGAGGTGACTAACAAAGACAAGTCTTCTCCATACAAGTTATTCTATGGCAAGACTTGGGAATGCAGCATAGAGTGCTTCAGCTACTCTTAATACTACCCCAGTACCTCATTACCAACAAAATTTGCTAGAACAAATTACTGGCAGATGGAATTCGCTATTCTGGCTTTCTTTCTTGGCCTGATTTTCACTTCCATTATGGTTCAGTTAAAAACAGTTCACTTGTTTCTCTGAACACAGTTATTGAAAAGATAACATTCTTCTGTCAGTACTAAAAAATTCCTACAGCTAAATAAATTATTGCAAGAACCTTTGCATTTTTGCAAGCATCTTTTCAAGAGAAGTCCCTTGATTTGGGGAGCTTCTTTTCATCTATTTCTGAGAAACAGAATCTTTTATGCAACTTTTACTGAAGCACTTCAAAGAATCTGATGTGTATGACACATCATGAATGTACTCTCTTTGAGCCCAGTGCTCACCCGATCCAGGTCTGGACAGAATCACTCTTGCCATTGCTCTTCCTAATTGCTGACTGAAAACTACAGTGACTATTCTCTTCCCTCTTCTTAAACTTAGGTAGCACTGCCAGAAGTGAAAAAAACTATCAGTGCAACCCAAGACAAACAGCTAGGGAGAGACAGGACTGGGACAGCTTGACCAAAGAGTAAGTAAATTCAGATGGAGGAAACACGCATTAGATGGACAGCAGCTGAGGAGGCAGCTGCCTTCAGCCAGATTCCACAAATCACAAGCTTCATTGTCTCTGCTTTGCAGAGTGCAAGCCACTGACAAAGCAGTACCTCACACACTTCACCTACAAATCTGTGAACATTCTGTTAGAGCTACCCAAGGAACTACAAGTGTGTGTTGCAGTTCTTACTCTTCAAATCCTGACAGACAGCATACTTCCTTTTTTGCAGAGAAGCATTTGGTGCTACTTTTTTATATTTATGATGTTTTTTCATATTTATGATTTTTTTCATATTTATGTAGTTTATGTTTTTTACAGTCAGGATACCTTGATTTGGCCCTTCATTAGTATTCCTTAATCATATGGATTTCACTTCAAAAAAACCTTTACTAAAACGCATGTGCACACACACAGACACATGCAAATACCACTGGCAGAAGTTTCAACAAGCTGATCTGGTTCACATTAAAATTACACAACATTTCTCCCTCTTTCTTATGAAACAAAACATATCAGTGAAGAAAGAAAAGCTTCACTCTGTAGGTTTGGAACTCTGTTTGTGTCCTGTGTTTTCACTCTTGCAACTCCTTGGACTGAAGTCTGTTCTCTCCAGAGAAAGCATGTTATGCCAGCACTAGAAACCTGGATCAATTTTAAGTCTTGTGTCTGTTTCCAAAAACTTCAAAACTTGTCATAATTTTTGGTCCTCAGACAAATTCCATGATAATTATTAGGTATCAGAAAGACACATAATAAGAAACTGACTGTTCCAAATTTGCAGCTGAAATAGAGAAGGCAATTGGCAGCATTTGAAGAAGGGGAAAAGGCTGTTCTGCTTAGCAGATGCATGAGAAGTCAGGCAGGATGTGAAATATGTCACTGAAAATCACAGGACAGTAGTTAAACTGAGACCTAAACACATTTTTCTAGCCCCTTGCCTATCCTCAGCCATAAAACCTTCATTCAGCACCCCTTGAATGGTAGTTATTCCATTTCCATTCCATTTCCAGAACACATAACAAAACACCAAGTTGTACCAAAGCAAACTCATCATACAACGGACAGTATAGCTTACCACAAATGACAATAACATGCTAAGTCCCACAGACATTGCTTATTCTCAAACTAGTGTAAATGCAAATCTTTTTCCTTTAAAAAAATCTACAATAGTTAAAAACAAAAGGAAAAAAAAGGAGGAAAAGTAATTTTTAGAGTCCCTTAGGTAGTGCAAAGCTGAAAAAAAACGAACAAACCAACCAGACAGACTCTACAGCACATGACTACTTTGGAAAGTTGGCTGCATAGTCATTAGTACTGCACAGAATATCATTTAGCCCTGCCATACATACAGCACTATGTTTTGTGAAAAAGGGCCCAGACTGGGAGAAGGGGGAGGAGAAAAACCAGATTTTAGCAGGGAAAAAAGAAAAACCAGGGAGGGGGGGAGAAAATTCAGTATGAAAAACCTTCTTGTTTTCTACAGAAAACTGATGAATTTTGATTAAGATTGAAGATTATTGTTCCTAAGCCAAAACTTCATGTACTGTAGTCTCACATCAGCCTGACAGTCATTTCAACTCAAAGTCCCATGGCATAGCTGTAAGAAACCTCCAACACTTGAAAACACAAACATTAAGAAATATTATTCTAAAACAGGTTACTGCAGTACTATGTACTTGTCAGAATAACAATATGTAGACAAGAAAAGGAAATTAAGAACTACCATTTGCATGCCACCTCCATTCCCTTCAAAAAGGCCATTTACAAAGCCAACCTCTGCACACATAATCACTATGCAAAGAAACTTGAAGCCACCTCAACCCATTCCCTCTTGGCTGGTCCCAGAAGCTATCCATGGTCAGGTCTCACCAGTGATGGCACAGAAAAACGTAACACAAGTGTAGGCTGCCAGTGAACAGTGCAGGCTGGTATCCCAAACACGTACGTCTTACCATCAACTGAGAACAAAGTAGCATTCCTCTCACCCATTTAGGATATATCACTCAGATCACAATAATATGTGATTATATATACACTAATACGTGCAATATTATTAGTAATAATATCACCACAGTCCTACTTGGAACAAGTGCATGTTACCCAATACTTCAGTGACCACAATACTCCTTTGAATGGGTACCAGATGTCAAAGAGCTTTCCACTGCACCCCTTTGGAGGGCTATTAATGTATATAAACAACCACTAATGTAAACACATATTCTATATTCCAAGCGCTCGACCTGGCCATCGCCACACTGAACTCAGATGAAGTCTTTTCTTCTACAAATTGTCCTTAAGAAACACCCTTCCTCTCACCTTGATCACTTGTACTCTACCCACAGCAGGAAATCTGTCAGATTCCCTTTTGACCTCTGGACATGGGGGTCTCTGGCAAAGAGCAATATCAAACCACACAGCAATCACATCCCACGAATACTTCTGAGGATGTGTGAAAGCCAAGAGCCCGGTGCTGCGACTGGATTTCGGAAAGCCCCAGAGGACAGCCTACATGCTCACTGCTCCCATGAGGGAAAGGTCCTACTCCTCTGGCTGCACACAGATTCCTGCTACTTATCCATGAGGATGCCTTCATGAGAAAATGCCGGGCTAAAACTCTGTGTTATTTTGCCAGTTAGTTGAACTGGCTTAGGGAAGGCTTTGAAGAGTGTCTGGGTATTAGAGTACACAGGACTGTGTGGTTGAAAGGAGGAGACATAGAAGGAAGATGGGCTCCTGTTTGCCACCTTCTCTGTTCAAGCACAAATGGGATGCTATGGGATCATAGATGTGCATACATGCATGAATATACATACATACATGAATTTGTAGATTTAACTGCAGATGACAGATGTTCAATACACTCATGGCAAGGATACACTCTGCAGAGTTCACCTAGCTCCAAAATAAAGACACATTAACAAAACATTATATCCCTTTTAAAAATAAAAACAACAAAATTCTCCAAAGCCGATGACTGCCATGTCTCGCTTATTGTACCTGTCTAGTGGGTTGACCCTTCCAGGTGTTGACCAAAGCCATTCTATCACTATCACTCCCCCTCCTCAGCTGGACAAGGGAAAGAAAATATAATGAAAGGCTCAAGAGTTGAGATAAGGAGAGGAAGAGATCACTCATCACTTACCGTCATGTGCAAAAATGACCTGACTCAGGGAAATTAACTGAATTTACTGCCAATCAAATCAGACTGAGGTAATGAGATTTAAAACCAAATTTTGAAAACACCTTCATCCCATCCCTCACTTCTTCCTGGGTTTAACTTTATTCCTGATTCTATACCTCCTTCCCTTCAGCAGCACTAAGGGATGGGGAATGCAGTTGCAGTCAGTCCATCACAAATTATCTCTGCCACTCCTTCCCTCTGCAGAGGGAGGGCTTCTCACACTCTTTCCCTGCACTAGTGTGGGACCTTTCCCATGGGAGGATGGCAACTTTCTCCATGAACTTTTCCAAAGTGGGTCCTTCCCACTGGCTACAGTTCCTCATGAACTGCTCCAGTGTGGGTCTCCCACAGGGTCATAAATCCTGTCAGCAAACCTGCTCCAGCTTGGGCTTCTTTCTCCATGGGGCTGCAGGTCCTGCCAGGACCCTGCTCCAGCTCAGGCTTCCCATGGGGTCACAGCAACACTCACACATCTATCTACCTGCTCCAGCATGGGGTCCTGCATGGGTTGCAGGTGGATCTCTGCACCCCTGTGGACCTCCATGGGCTGCAGGGGGACATCCTGCCTCACCATAGCCTTCACAAAGGCTGCAGAGGAATCTCTGCTCTGGCGCATGAGGTGCCTCCTCCCTTCTTCACTGACCTTGGTGTCTGCAGGCCTGTTTCTCTCACATACTTTCACTCCTCTCTCCAGCTGCAGGTTACTCCCACAGTTCCCTCCAATACCCCGCTTCCCCCTTAAAACTGTTATCCCAGTGGTGCTACCACTGCCACTGATGGGATCAGCCTTGGTCACCAGTCAGTCCATCTTGGAGCTGGCTGGCACAGGCTTTGCTGGATGTGGTGGAAGCTTCTGGTAGCTTCTTACAGAAGCCACACCTGTACCACCCCACTACCAAAACCTGGCCATGCAAACCCAATACAACCTACCAAACTGAGATCGAGAGGTTCTTACATCGAGAGCAGCAAGAAAAAAGCACCTTGCCAATTTTAAACTCCTATATTATATTCACAATGGTTCACCTTTTCACCTTCTCCATGGAAAGTCAGAAAGCATGGATAGACGAATTTAAGCATCCCTTTTTGGACAAGCATAGGTAGTAACTGTTCACCCCACTTATAAACACCCTCTGTCTACTGAAAAATGAAAGCCCAAATCCATTTAAAACCAGGTTTCCATTTACTTAAGCAGATAACTCAATTAGGGTAACACTTAAATTTGTGCTTTTAGTCTCAGCAGCCTGAGCCATATGCTATACAAAATAACTTGCAAAATTCCTTAAAGTAGTTTATTGGTGTGCACCAAGTTTAATGTTTACTCAGGCAAGGTCAACAGACATAAACCAGGTTTAAATGAATTTTAGAAACGGTATTTAGTTATTACCACTGAAAAAGTTATGAAGCATGAGCTGAGTCACAGTAACTCAAGTTGTTACTGTGTTAGTCACTGACAACTACTGTGTAGTTGCTACTATGACACAATGAACTTAAATGTAACCCTTTAGCATGTATTTTATTTACATTTAGTGTTCGGAACTTTCAGTCAGCTGACAGGTGAGGTGTCTGAGCTTTGGCAAGTGGAAGAGCCCCTCAACCACTAGCTGGCTTAAATTCTTGCACCCATTTCAGCTAAAATTGTTTCATCTCCGGCCCAAGTAACTGATGCTTATAAAAGGGATAATTTCCAAAATTGGGACTCAGATGCTTAGGTAAGTGCCTAAACCTACTTGAAAGCAACATCAACACCGGACTGCTCTTTATCTCCAGATTATGCAAGAATTTCTCTATTGTGACTAAACAGATACAGTCAACAAAAAAAGACTTTCTGATTCTAACTATTTACCGGTTATAATTTAAAGCACTTCTAATCAAAAGGACTGAAAGATTAGCAAAACATGCTTCCCTTTTATTTTTTACAGTGCTGTGTACAACCCACTTTGATCATCCTTTGACTCATGTGGATGTCTCACAGAGCCACACATGAGAGAACAAGATTTTTACATTAGAAGAAAAGCACAGCTGAAAAGTCCTAAATACTAGCAGGACTTAGAGGCTCGACTAATATGTGCAGTTACATTTCATAGGACTTTTATTCACTTAAACTGGTTAAGTTATCAGATGATAATGTTTCCTTAATCTACTCAGAGGAAAACAGTCTCCAATCACCATTCAAAAGATAAACAGCAGTGCTGCTCTGCAAAAGCAAAGGCTTATGTTGCGGGGGGTTTGGAGGGGGAAAAAAAAAAAGAGCATAACTACTAATCATTATTTCAGTGTTTTAATCTGATGTCACCTATAGCTCATTTTTCTAACTACACTGTTACAAGATAAAGAACTGCAAATCAGCAGTAATAGAAATTAAGGCAAGCATTTATTAGTAATTTGATCTACCAAACCTTTTCGCATTTTTCTGAAGAATCTCAGAGTTATTACATATTTTTGCTACTGTCATTTCATAATTGCCATGTGACTTCTAACAGAAAGAAGGCTTCACAGAAGCATTGGTATAACTATGCCCAGAATCCAACAGAAGAGAAAGATTTCTTCTTTTTCACATAAATTTTAAAGATAACTTCCTCTTTATACAGTGTGTGGGGCAGCAGAAATAACCCATCAAAATTCTAAGAGAAGAGGAGAACCAAATCTGTGGCAGGGCTCACAGTGCATGGAGAAGTCAAAAGGTGGATTATAAACTGCAGTTTAGAGCGTGATGTGGAGAGGGAACAGTTTAGCAGATGCTTGTTTGATTGAGAGTTTGATGGTAAATGCAGTAACACTGGAAACTTCTGGATGTTTTAGACACTCCTTCCTAATAGTTTTTTTTAAGGGGGATCGGGAAATATCCTCCTTTGGTACTTTATTACTTACCGAAGGATCTACTTGATCGTTTGTTACTCCCCTCAGGACAATCTTCAATGGATGCTTCATGAAAGGTGCCAAGCAGAGCAGACTTTCCAAATAGTAACCAATACCACGACTGGGGCTGCAGTCATGTTCCAACGAGCCTCCATACAGAAGACCAGGCTGATAATACAAGGTAGTACCTGGGGAAGATGCCAGGGGAATAACCCAAATGATAACACTGTAAGAACACTGGCTGCTACTGCAGCATAAATACACTACGCAACAATATATGGGCAAACTGGAGGCAGAAGAGTTTATGCAGTTAGTAAATGGATCAACACACAGAAGTGCCTGTCTGCGCTGCACATAATTTCTTCTCCTTTCCCCTTTCCCCACAAAACTAAGGATCTCTTAGCAATCTCCAAAACGCTGATACAAGCAATAATTGTCCTCCACAGAAGTTATATCTTCATCAGTCCATCAGGTCATTGGTGCCTTGGCACATCTGGTGGTAATTAGACTCTTTTACAGACCAACCATAACCCTTAAAGTCCTTGAAAAAAAAAGGAAGATAAAACCCCAAACCAGATGAAACTTTTATGTAGCATGCTTCTCACTCTAACCAAAACCTTTGCTAAGCATGAACAAGCAAGCAGGCTTGCTCAGAAGTTTGCCTTTGTAGAAGGTAAATGTTGCCTCCCACAAAAATCCATTCTGGTTCAGAGGAAATTTCCCTCACTAGGAAGTCCTGCATACCTAACAAAATATTAATGCTAATTCTTGTGGAATATAGTTTCCTTAGCACTCTGCATTATGGCGGAGCACTGATCTTCTTGCACGCAATCAATTACTACAAAACCTCTCAGCTTAGTTATTTCTCATCTTCTCAGTCAATCCTATCCGAACAACTACCTCAGCCAAGGCAAAACTTTGAATTCTGCAGAAACTGAAAAAGCCTGGAAGACCAGAACAGAGGAAGCAGAGAAAACAAAGCTTACCTGTTTGGTTTATTTCAATCCGAGAGCCATTGGTCACTTTGTCAATCAGGCGAATAAAACTTGCTTCAAAATCTAAGGAGTAAAACACAGAAAGAATTTTAGTTTCCTAAAGTTCGACACCATACTTGTGCTTTTACCCTTTCCTGCCTTTCACAACAGTAAGGCTACCCTCACTCTTCAAGTTGTGGTATAATTCTAGAACGTGAGAAAAGACAATTAACTGCCAAAACAGATATATCATTTGAACCTCCCAAATCAATTGAGATGGCCTCATATGTGGCAGCTGGACTAGTCACACTCCACTCCTGGGCACACAGCACATGATAAGAGTAGACATGTTTGACCACAGTGGCCTGAGAGATCACTCTAGTCCAGGATAAAACCTTCAACAGTTTACATTTTGCTCAGTACAAAGCAAAACATACAAATCATAACAAACAGGACCCTGCACATTGAAGCATGACAAGCTAGTAACAGCTTCACATTTTTCTGTGCAAAAGCCTTAGCTTAAAAGAAGGGAACATTCAGATATGAAGTGTTGCTGCTGCAGAGCTGTTCCATAAACACAATTGGTTATCTGCAGACTTTAAAATTTTCCGTTTCCAAAACAGTTATTGATATATTAAGGGCTAGAGAAACACATCTGCCCACTGTCTCTTTTCTTGCTTACTGTGTTCACTATAGCATTTTGTGTGAAACTAATTCCTCAGTTTCTCTTGTTTGCATGGATTCCTGCTCAAAAGAATGGCAAAGGACGAGCAAATTTAACCTGAAAAATATCCCCCCAAAACCCCCAACCAAAGTAAAAAATGAAACAAAATAAAAAAAACAGCCAAACAAAACCACACACACACACACACCCTCCCAAAAAAAACAAAACAAAAAACCCCAAAACAAAACACAAACAAACAAACAAAACTTCAGGAGGAATATGCTAATATTCTAGTACTTAGGTATCCCAACATGGTACAGACTCAATATCTAGAAAAACACGTGAACATATACAGAATTCAAAACCCAGATAGTTTTAAGGGCCAACAGCACCTGCGTAATAGTTGGTAGGTTGCAGAACTTCCTTAGCAATAAATGCCTGTGTTATTTCCCAAACAGTAATCAGATTTTTAACCCTACACGTGCATCTAGGATACAATAGCAGAAATTACCTTTTGTCAATATTTGCATAATAAGATTGACACTCCAGTCACACCATACTGGTTTTGCTCTCTGTTTTCACAATTTCTAAACTTTCTAATAGTTCATAAAATTTATGACCGCACTGGGCCCTCTTGCGAGCATGTTTCACTCTTGGAGAACACCTGTAGAAGAGTTCTCTTTATAAATGTTCCAGTCATGAAAAGCAAAATGAACTGTATGTTGAATCATCAACACAGATCAGAGTTTGTCGTTCTTATTTTTCTGTTACAGTCATAGTTTACACTTTACCTCATACTTGAAACAGGCAATTCAAACACCCTTGAAAGAAACATGGCAAACCTACAAACTTCACCACTATATGGTACTAAAAAATACTTCGGGTCATGGTAAATGTTAAATCAAGTACACAATGTTTTGGCAGTTTCTGAGGAGAATTTCTGACTATAAACTGAAGCCTGTCAGGCGGCAGAGTAGCACCAACACCTGTTCTGAACTTCACGACAGGGTTCCTTGCCCAAAAAACAACTGAACACCGCATTAATGTTTCTTCCTCAATCTCTATCCTATTGTCTTCTTGCTTCAGTCTATGACGGAATTCACCACGGGATGCCAAAGGTCCTGTACAGGAATGAAAAGGGTACTGCCCAAGAAAGGTTTCCCTCAGAGGAGCCTTTCAGAAATTAAAAGTAAACGGGTTCCACCTCTTCCACCTTTACTGTTTGGGCAAGCCCCAGTAAAAGCCAAAGCACAGGACCTGACCCTCGAAAACTGCGGCACGGCCGGCTCCCGGGCACGGCCGGCTCCCACGGGCACCGCGGGGCAAAGGGCAGGGGGCGGGCGGATGCGGCACCGCGGCACGGTACGCCCGGCCCGGCAGAGCCAGGCACATCCCGGCCCGGAGCCGCGGCCGCCCCACACGGGGGGCGATGGGCGGCGGGGGCAGCCAGGGGCAGGCCAGGTTTGTCGAGACAGCAGTGGCAGCCTCTGCGCCTGCTGTCCCCACCGGCGTGTTTGGGACTGAAAGCTGGAGTGCAGAAGTGGCGGCAGGTGTGTGTGAGCGAAACCCGTGCACAGGGCACTGTCCCGGCTCCGGAACGGGTCAGCTCGTGGGAGCGCGTCCCTCACACAGCCCCCTCAGTGATCCACCCACCAAAGCCGAGCGGAGGAGGGAGTGCGGCCTGGAGTCCTCAGGCCAGCCGGGTTGCTGAAAGGCAGTGGCGGAGCCCAGCTGTCCTTCATGAGGAGACTGAGTGAAACTTTCAGCTCTGCTTTAAGAGAAGCCTCGATTACAGTGGAGGTGTGACAGAGTCAACTGCTAGGCTACTTTTACGTGTGGAGGAATGGAAGTCAAGAGTGGAAGGGACAAACAGCAATCATCTTGCCCAACTGCCTGAGCCCTTCGGGGGTGACCAAAAGTTAAAGCATGTTAAGGGCATTATCCAAATGACACTTACACACTGACAGGCTTAGAGCTCCAGCCACACTCTCTTAAGAAGCCTGTTCCAAGGTTTCTTTTCTGTATTGCACTGGGCAGAACTAAGAGAAAACTGAGTGGGAGGAAGGTAAAGAACACACATTTTCCCTCAGATCCAATAAATCTATGCAGACATGATTAATAGGGTACCTTGTTTAACAAATACAACATCACAGCCTAGTCCAGGTTGGCATCCAGATCTTTAGTCCAATCTGTGGCCCAAAGCATGGCTAGACTGGGTTGCTCTGGGCTTTATCCAGCTCGGTCTTACAAACCTTGGAGGGCTGAGACTACTAATACTTTGATTCCACTGCCTGACTTAATGAGTTCTGCCACACACCTTAATGAGGAAACTGGCCCTGTCTTCTCAGTAACCTGATCACGGGTGTTAGAAAGGCTTTTATTAGGTACCTTGAACCCTTCTCCACTCCCTGATCACCTTGGTCACTTCCTGCTAAACCTGCTCCAAATGATCAATGCCTGTCTTATATTGAAGGGCACAAACTGGCCACAGTACCCAGATATGGCCTAAGGAGTGCCTAATACAGGGGCCTAATTGTTTCCCCTGATGTAGTGGCTACCCTCCTGTTAGTATAGATGTTAGTGGCCATGTGCTTAGCTGGCTATCCACCAGTATATCTCAGTCTTCTTCAGCAAAGCTGCTACCCCGCTAGTCAGTGCCCAGCCTGTGCTGTTGGAAGCAGTTACTGTGTCCAGGACTTTGAACCTGCCTTTAATGAATTCTGCTACAGCCCTGCTTGGACCCTCTCCCCACATGTCCCTGCTGGCCCCCACCTCCTGCCCCTGGGCCTCTCCACTGAGGTTGCATGGCTTGGTATTACTTGTAAAGTTGATGACAGTGCACTCTCCTCCCAGAGCTATTTACAGACCCTAGACAGGACAAGGTCCTAGGGCAGATTGTAGTAATCCACTCATTAACAGCTTCTTGGTAGGGTACAAAATGCTGACCACTACACTTTCACCTTGATTCCAGCCAGTTCTTCAGCTAACTGTTCACTCATCCACCCAGATGAGTGACAGAAATTATGTCAGAGGCCATGTTAGAAGCCCTATCAAAGTCAGTATACTATAACTTCTGCCTCATGTAAGGAACCGTTTCAGTTTGGTATAAAATAGAACACTTGGGAAGTAGTTACCCAAGAGCGCTAAAGGAATTGTGTGTCAAACTCAAAAGTATTTAGATCTCCAGGGAGCAGACGTGACATAAACTCTTTTGACACTTAAACCTTAAAAATCCTCCCTAAAGAATGTCTTATGTTTCAAGATTCTGTATTGGAAAGGACATTTGGATTTGTTTGAAACAATGTTTTGATTTCTGTCCAGTCACCACAAGGGCTACTTCAATAAGCTCATGGAGCAAGAGCTAGGATTTTAACTTATAACTGTAGGCCTCATGTGCAAAAAACATTAATCCAGAATACAATGCAAGTTGTATTAATTAAAAATTTTTATGCCTTTAAATACAGAATAGTTGTGTAAAACATTGTATACAAACTAGTGAACTATTTCTCCTATTATTTCCTTTTCCACTTCTGAGTATGTCACAACTATTGCACAAAACTGCTAAGACAAGGTTTAGACTCTGGAAAAGATAGCCAAGGAATGGGGAACAGTAATTTCTTTTACTAATAATTTTTGTAAGAGAAGTACCCACTATTGCTCTGCAAAAACCCTGTGTTAGTAAGAACCTCTGTGTGTTTATGACAAGTATCTATCCATTTCCACCCCTTCTTCATGAATCTGTTATGAAGTTGAGCCAGGTTGCTAAATAATCTTAAACAGTGGGATTACTTTAGCATTCTCCTCTGGAGTTTTTCTGAGCTGGTCAATAGTGCCTGTAGAGAGGCTGAACCGCAGGTTCCCTCTTTAACAGGCAGATAAATTATTGCTGGTTTTGAAACATGGTGGCATTGGGCATAAGAGTTAATTATGATAAATCTACTTATTTCATGTAATACCTTCCATTTTCCCACATACTTGCTTTAGGAACACTGGGATGTTGTCTACACATTTTGTGGACTTCCACAGTTCAGAAATCTACAAAACTTAAAACTAACAGCACGACTTCTCACACTGAAATAGCATTTTGTTGCCAAATTTTGTTTAAGACTGCGGTGCTTTGGCAGACTGAGATGTTGCCCTGGGAACACTGCTAAAGCCCTGAATGTTTTATTCTTGCTGCCTGACTGCATTCTGGAATAGAGATATTACTAGGTTCAATTAATGCTCAGTGCAATAACATTTATGCTCATAGTAACATTTCCATGCTAAGTCAGTGCCTTCCTACTTAAGGCAATTGATTTTGTTGACTGGACAGTTTTGGGGCTATATTGCTATTTCCATACTGTCCTTAAGTATCACACATCCTTTTGAACAGGGCTCCTTGTTGCTTTACTTGTTTCAATGTAAAACCATTGAAATGAAACAAGGTTTTAAAACATAAAACTGAATACATTCATGTATTGGCTTTAGCGCTGCTTTCTGTGGGATGACTTGTTCACCGCAGCTCTTCTGGTGGTTCACGGGTGGTTGAGATCCACTAAGCATCTCCAGATCCTTTAGCAGGAAGACTCACTTCTCCTGCTCTGTACATGACGGTGAACACTCAGGAAACGGAACAGTCTTCTCTTTTGGCAAAAACATTGTGGTCTGCTGTAGCTGAGAATCACTGAATCGTATCTGTGAGAAGGGAGTTCTGCGTGTCCTTTGGAAGAACACTGCTCAAAACAAAGACAACCTGCAGCTGTTCACATTCAAGTATCTGAAACAAGGCTCAGGCACAGCTCATTAAAAATGCGGGTTCGTGCTGCCGAGCGGTCGGAGCTCATTCATTAGAGAGCAGGAAAAGCACGGCTGCAGCGTGGGGATGCGTAGGACGGGATCTGAGAGCAGCAAGGTCAGTCACAGCCTCAGGGCACTTAGGCAGGGCACTTACAGCAGTAGGACGTGTCAGCAGCCCAGCAGTCATCAGGTGACAGCCAAGTAAGGAGCCATGTCCCAGGTGAGTCTGGGAAATCCTCGTGACAGTTCAGGGAAATGGGGGCGTCGCTGTCCATGGAGGTATTTAAAAGGCGTGGAGATGTGTCAGGGACGTGGTTTAGGTGTGGACTTAGGAGTGCTGGGTTACCGTTGGACTTCGTGACCCTCGAGGTGTTTTCCAGCCTAGACAATTCCGTAATTTTATGCCTGAGAGTGGAAGCAGACAAGAGCAGAGGGCTCCGCGAACAGCCAAAATGGGTCTCCTGGGCAGAGGGGCGTGGGAGTCTTGGTCGGATCCAATTCGGCCAGCGATGCCCTGATGCAACTTTCTAAAAGACAATTTGCTTCAGTTGCCTTTGATTACTGTTCTTCTTTATTTATTACTCCCTCCCTCGGCGCGTTTACGTAGGGGACCTTCCCTTCCTGCGCCTGAGTGACAGCCGGAGGAGCGGCTGCTGTTTGCCCGGGGAGGGCCGGCCCTTGTCTTCCCTTCTCTGCCCTGCCCCGCGCTGCGCGGGGAGGCGGTGCTGCCCGGCCCGCAGCACGGGGCGTGGCGGGGGTGGTGGGGATAGCAGGCATGGCTGGGATAACGGGGATGGCGGTGCCGCCGCCGCTGCTGCGCGCCGTCATCATGGGCCCGCCGGGCTCCGGCAAGGGCACCGTCTCCGCCCGCATCATCAAGCACTTCGGCGTGAAGCACCTCTCCAGCGGGGACCTGCTGCGGGACAACATGCAGAAGCAGACAGGTGGGAGCGGGGCCGGGGCAGGGGGCGGGCGGGAGCTCCGCGTGGCACACCCCGCGCAGCGACGCACGGCCCGGCCCGGGCACAGCGCTTGCCTCCCGTCCCGCTCCGGGAGGCGTCGACCCCGCATCCTCTGCCCTCTCTCCTCCACAAGCTGTCACTTGGCGTCCTCTTTGTGAACGTGTACGGGGTTATCTCGTTTTCCTCGTTTTGTGCCGCCTCGTCGTTTCATTCTCCAGGTGCTTTTTGTAAGCACACAGTAGTTTTTGAAGGTGTTTCTAATAGCTCTGATAGTTTCTGAATATTTTTCTCACTGGAAGCATCTTATTTTTAACAGACAGGGTATGAGGAAAGGTTCTGGGCAATTAGACTTTTTTAGATCTCCATTTCATGGCTAGAAGTAAAGGCACCTAGAATTAGTAACAGCTCTTACAAAATTAGAAGGCCTTGTCTCAAACAAGCAGGCATAATGGTAGTGGTGCTTTCCAAAAAAACAATGGGCAAAATTTTTAAACTGCTTATTTTGTGCTTTTAGAATTATAAATATTGTCTTCCAAGTTCATATTGTGCTTAGGATTCATCATGGTCCGTGTTTGCATACACTACTGCTTATATTAGGTAATGATATGAATTATTCTTGCAATATAATTTAGCTTAACCTTTGGCCTCTGTTAAGAGGCCAGAGGCCTTGTCTCTAGTGGATTTTTGCAATGATGAAAGGTCTCCTCCTGACTTCTATGCCTTCTTTTCCTCATGTGGGGTGAGAAAACTTGTAAGAATCATTTCAGGTTGCATGTGATGAAGTGAGAGTGTTGTTATTTCCAGCACTTCAAAACTGTAGAGGACTACATCCACTTGTGAGTACCATGGTATTATTACCCTTAGGTGACTGGCAGTCTCTTTATTTTTTGAAACTCATAAACATGTTGGAAGGTGAAAAATTATCTGCATTGTGATATCCATTGTGATATGATTTCCACATCTCTTCACATAAATTCTGTTTACCCAGTAAGAACAATGACTTTGGCACAGTGACTGACTTTACTACAGTTGATATCCACAAGTTAAACATTCGCTAAGAGCACCACCTGTGCAGGTACATCTGATCATATTCATGCTATTTCCGGCTGTTTGGTTGTACAGTGAAAAGTTTTTATTTACCAAGGGTCACAAATCTATTCTGTTATGAACTTGGTATAAAACCTAGTGGGAGCCATTTCAGAAGACGAAGGAATTGTGCTATTTTTACCAAGTGTTTTGGGGTTTACGTTATATACTAAATACTTTAGGTTTTGTGCTCTTTCAATATGTCCTGGAAGAAGGATCATAAAGCACCAGAATCAAGATGAAGGGTGTGCAAGAAGAGGAAATTGCAAGAAGAAATGTTTCATTGCTTGATTTGAGGAGGGAGCCAGGAAGTGGTGGAAAGAAGTGATTAGGCAAAGAATTCTGTGTGGGTTGGACAGATGAAAGAATGTGAAGCAGAGCAAAGGTGTGAAATGAAAATGTAGCAGACATGGTAAAACCCTGAATGAGAGAGAGGATCTAGTGGAGCATGTAAGTGGTTGATAGTTACCTCTGATTTGGCTAGCATAGAATTTAACAGAATCTGCTACAGAGTTTTTCATTCACTAATTAACTTAGATAAAGTTCTATTGTCATTTCATTGAAAGTCAGTCACTAGTTGCAGAAATGGTCTCTAAAGGGTTGAGATGAAGTATGAGGTAGTAGGAATGAGTAGTACACTGAAAATAGGAGAATGACTGAGAGGCAACTCAGGGAGCTCTGACAAGTTTGGTGAAGTCAAAGTATTTATGAGTTTTGATCATAATAGAAGAGTCCTGCAATTCCCAGTTCCTTGGGAAATGTGTTATGCTATGGTGGGCAGTTAAAACACGTAGAAAATTAGATACCAGTAAGAATAGTTATATGGTGCAAATTTTGGAATTTGCTGTCATGTGGAAATGGACATTGTTGAAAAGTCCTGTTGAAGATTTGAGTGTCTATAGCAATTTGCAGTTATTATCACATTCTGCCGCTTTGGAGAGCGGACAGACTGTGACCACCTCTCTAGTGCTAAGGAAACTATTGTCTGATTATGTCTAAAGCATCTTTGATGTAATGTGGTTGGAACATGTCAGTCTTTTGTAAAACCATGAAACGTGAATACCTGTTACCACCTAGAAAAGAAGGAGACCTGTGTTGCCTTTAACTCCAAAAATTGCCATGCCTATAGTGGTTTCAGACCCAAGGTGAAAAAAACCGCAGAACTAAATAAAACCAACAAAACCTCACAAGATCTCACTCTGAACAGCAGGGAAACAACAACAAAAAAGCTATGATATAGTGTACAAACTTCTTGTCCTAATGTATAACTATTTGTGTACAGTTTTGCCTATTTTTTCCTGCTGTAATAGTAACTTTCTAAATGACCTGAGCTCTGTAGAGAGAGGCAAGAAGCAGTATGTTTCCATCTCTGTTGATCTAATAATAGGACCTCACAGTTCGCTGTATTCTAAACCTCTCCAGGCCCAAAAACTCATCAGTCTTTACAAGGCATATTCGAACTGTCTCTGTGAACCTTGCCTCACACACATTTTTAGATCATGGTGGCTAGAGCAATGCTGCCATGTAAATCAGGAGCAGACCCAAGCATTAAGTGCACATTTAACTATCTGGAGGTGATTTATTCCTCCTCCCAGCCTTATTTTTGCAGAGTACATGGTTTTAAGTGCTCTAGAATAGTAAGAGGTTTGACTTGCTGACCTTGAAGAAGGAAGGTGGGGAAAAAAAAGATGTACTTTGTACCCAGCCAGACTCAGTACCTATTTCATGGTCTTCATACTTTTCAAGGCCTGACTATAGATATGAACACCCAGTAAGGGGAAATTGTCTGTTCATTGTTTTTTGGGGGTGATTTGTTTTTTTAGGTTTGGGGTTTTGGTTTGGGATTTTTTGGTCATCACCACAGCTACTGTTCGCATCTACTACTTTTCACTTGCCTTATCTAAAGAAGAGCCTCTGTACTATTGCACATTCCATGCATACAGTGATGAGATTGGCATTTTTCACTGCTTTCTGCCAAAAGTGGTTGTATCATGTGTTAGTTATGTCAGTCCATCCCATTTTCTCTTCCGTTTAGTTATCTGTAACTAGATCCGTATTGGCTTCAAGTAAAGGTTTCTGCAGGTCCACAATAAAACCAGTCTAGCTGCTACTCTGGGTGACTTAACATAATTGGGTAATTGTTTTTAAATGAAAGCTATAGAGACTTTGTGCCTGGGACACAACTGAATTTCTTCCTGTCTCTGCCCCTTATTTGGGCGAACTACAGCACGCTACTGCCTGTCATGCAGGAGCGTGGTGTGGTACCCAGAATCATGATGTGTGGATTTAATTTTAGTGAGTCAAGGGGCTACTTGACTGGTATTAAAGGTTAGTCAGTTCCATGGGAAAATACTAGTGTCAGTGTGTTGCCATAAATAGTTTACAATATCTGTAAACATCCTCTTGTAACTCTAGTAATCACAAAAATACATATCTGGCAAGTGCCCACTGCATACTGCTCTCCTAAATGCCAACAACACTTCTCTTTGTAATGAACTCTTAAGTCTAACTAACTGAGAAAATAACTTCTTTTACAGGAAATCTGAGGTATCTTAATAAACTCATATCCTTTATATTTCTTACTTTGAAGACTCTTGTCTAATGGCCTCTCCTGATTTTAGTTTTTTGAACTCAATATTTCAAATACTTACTAGTAAACTTATTCAGGGGGTGTGGGGATAGAGGTGTGTTCTGCCCTGTTGCCATCAGTTAAGCTACAAACTGATCAAATTAATTTGATACACATTTGCATGGTCAGATCCTAGCTGATCATCTGTTTTTTTAATTTTAGCAAGCCTACTGTCTGTCTTGTTTACAACTTTTTTGTGCCATCCCGAGCAAAACAAATTTTTGGCAGGCTTGTGGGAGGTCTTTGCTTGCTGGAGGTCAGAGATAGTGTAATGCAACTTCTTTTACTTTCACAGAAGTTGGAATCCTTGCCAAGTCCTATGTTGATCAAGGGCGGCTTATTCCAGATGACATCATGACACAACTAATGCTGAATGAGCTAAAAGCTCTAGATCGGTACAACTGGCTATTGGATGGTAAGTTAGCATATTTGATACCAGTATATACGGAGAGAAAGTCTGCTCTGGAAAGCTCAGAATGCTTTGGTCGCTTGTTGCCAGCTTGTTCTGAAACTTCCAGCAGCTAGTCTGCCCCAATTTCTTTGGCTGAACAACATTTTGGATGCATCCTGCCCTCAGAACATTACAGGGATATTTAATTCATGTTGAAAAGGGCAGTTCAATACTCCAGTAAAATTTGAAAACTGGCCGTTCTTGTAGTTTTTATGATATTTCCCCCTTAATATATGCATTGAGAACTTCCTTTTTTTAAAGACTTTTCTTGTTAAATTCCTTGGGGAATGGAAAATTTTGAAGGATGGGGCTGAGGAATTATTTAAACAGAAAGGGAGGCATGTGATACAGTAACATGGTAAGTATGGAAAAGAACCACAACAGTGTGGTGTGAAATAAATCACTAACAAAACCATTGCTTAGTGCTCTAAAAGGCCTCTTTCCTTTGCTGTTGGGTTCTGTTCTCTAGAGTGAACTGTTTTGCAGTTCCGTAGTGTAAGCTCATTCCTTCAGCATTCACATTAGAGAGAAAATGCACTTGCTGCTGTCTTCATGAACTGGATGGCACTTGTTCCAGCCCATGAGAGTACGGTTGGATGCACAGCACAAAGTGTCTAGGCTGCATATGTGTGTTTTAGGATTCTAGTCACAACATGTTTCAGTAGATAAAACTAAAAAGTTATTGGTGTGGCCTTTTTTCTCAGGGGGAGTTAAAAATCCCGTGTTCTCTGTCCCTTAGTGCTTTATGATAATTGCTTCCAAGTACAGTAATCTGTTAGTCACAGTAATGTTCCTCACTGAGACAAAGGCTTCATTCCTCTAGTGACCAGCACAATGAAACCTAATCATTAAAGCAAAGAGCTGCAGATACTGTTTTTTTTCTGTAGTTCCAGGGCCTGTGTATGCACAGTTCTAGCCTTGTGGATCTGGATTTGTAGCAACATAGCTGCACGCACTAGCAGCTATTAACAGGAAAACTATGTGGAGACCAAAAGAAAATAAATCAGTTTCTACTGTATGTTAACATGCTGCTGCCTTTAAACTTTTGGAGCAAAAATTTTGTGTGCAACAGCATTTGGAATGAGAGTGAGTGAATTACATCAAGGGTAGATCTAGCATAGTGGGCTTTGTAGGAACAACACTGATCATTGAAAAATGTTATCAAACTAAAGATTTTGGATTAACTGTAATGCTGAACAAACAGTTGAAGTCAGCTAGCGCAAACTACAGTTGCTAAACTGCTTGTATACTCAGTAGTATTTTTCTATGGAACTGACTAACTTTAATACCAGTCGTGTAGCCCCTTGGCTCACTAAAATTATATCCATGCATCACAGTTCTGGGTATCATGCCATGCTCCTACATGACAGGCAGATACATATCATAGCAGATGTAGCAGTCTAAATCATATGTGTCTGTAGGTATAATGTGCTTAGATTTATGTGCAATATAATGCAGAACACTTTTCTCTGTGTTCCTGGAATCTTCATAATTCATCCTATCTTGCAGATTTTTTCTGTATCCAGAAAACACTGTATGCAAGAAGCACTAGTTCTATTTCAATGAAACACTTTTGTAAAGGCATTTTACTTTGTTGAGGATGTTTTTTCATTACTCAGTCCCACAGCAAACTCATTTTCCAGCTGCATAGCTTTTAAATGTGTGGTGGCTGACTAGCTTGCCAATAGTGAGAACAGTAGTGCTGAAGTCATGGCTCTCCCTCTGCTCTTAATATTTAGAAGTACTTCCATGAGATAACGTGAATGTTTGAGAAAGATGGTAAGGGCAGCTGATGACTGTGATGCAAACCAGGTGCATGAGACTTAGTGCACAAGCAAGAGCTTTTTCTGAGTTAATTAGCCCTTTCCTTTTATAAAAGTTTTAAGCAAGACAGTAGCCTTAAGACTTTTTTTCTCCTGTGGTAAAGCTAGTTCTTTGCTGGTTCCTTACTCAGGCAATGGACCAATCAACAAATGCTATGCAAGAAGAGTTTCTGAAGTTTGTGCCTATCAGTACTTGCCTTTATGGAGAACTTTACTTCTGTAGTATGATAAAAATTACAAGCTACTGAATTATATGAGACTAGGCTAGAGTTTTGTTCCAGTTAACCGATAATGCAACAGGATGTTCTGCAGTAGCTTTGACCACTAAAGTTCTTGTGCTCAGTTCTTCACTTTAAATTCTTTGTGGCTTTCTTGTTCTTTGTTTCCTGATGTACCCCTTCTTAAATTCCACTAACTTTCTCTAATAGTTGAAGGCACAGAATAGGGAGCTATAGAGCTCATGGGGCAAAATGCAGTGTCTTTTAACTGAAGAGACAGGTTCCTCTGCAGCCTGAATATTCTCACAGTCATCACACTGGAGAAAAATTTGATACACTAGAACTTCTAGAACCCCTTCTAAACCTACTCTTTTATATAAAATTAATTCTGTGCTGCCTATGGTAAATATATTTGGCTTACTGCAACTGAGTAGAACAGGTTTGTAATGGTCACTGGCTTGAGCCAGACTTACACAACTATGCAAATAAGAGATGTTACAAATGTTTCTGAGTTGTTCCATATATCTGAGTGAAGCTTTCCATTGAAGCTTTTATTGTTCTAAATGCTTTTATGCAAGGTAGTGTTACGTAGTTCATATGAGTATGCCGTCTTTTTGCATTTACTTGTTACATTTTGGGAATATGGTTAACTGAAATGAGGAAATGAAAGCTGGGAGGCATTTAACAAGTAAAAATGCCACAACACTGAAAAATACTTGGAAAATCTGATGTCTTTTCAACCTTTAGAGATGCTTTTCCTTTTTGTTCTATTTGACATTTATTTTCTCTAATGACTGAATCCAGGTAATTTTCATTATAACTCTACTTTTGGAATTTCATGGAGTTGTTTCCTTTAAAAAGGTTTCCCCAGAACAGTCGCTCAGGCAGAAGCCCTGGATAAAGAATGTCATGTAGACACTGTGATTGACTTAGATGTGCCATTTGAGACCATAAAGTGTCGGCTAACAGCACGCTGGATCCACCCTGCCAGTGGCAGAGTCTACAATCTTGAATTCAGTCCTCCCAAAGTGCAGGTAAGTAATACATGTTGGTGTGGCACTAAATAATTGCTGTACTTGGTAATTGCAGTAAAATATTGTTTGCATATGCTGTTTTGAAACACAGTAGCTCAGGAGAAAAGGGCTCCTTTCATCCCTTGGGAGCACAGTATCTTTCTGGTAACACCCAGCCTCTGAGGGTATGTTAGTGACCTGGTAGAACCTCAACCTGATGGACAGTGTATTTGTCTCCTGAAGAATGGAACACCATGGTTTTTCATAAGCTCATGTTAAAGCTATTAACTGATATGGAATACTGTCTGCCCTGCACAGTGGCATAGGATCTGGGCATACTCTTAGCCTGTTTGCAGCTTATACAAGCCAAAATGTAGTTTCCTTTTCCTTCCTCCAGACGAGTAATTCTTTGCATCTAGGAAGTACACTGAATCATCAGTCAGAGGAATTCAGTTAATCCTTTCCCTGTATTTATATTTAACCAGGATGGGTATTTTCAAGGGAAGAGTTGCTGTACTGCAAAATTGGATGTAGAAACTTGCAACTCAGGGAAGCCTCTCAGCAAGAGGTTATGGCTTGAGATATCCTAAAGAGAAACTCAAAGATAAAGATTGTACATTGCTACCTTAAGGTTTCTGAAGAATTAGGATTTGCCTTAGAGCAGTTCAGCTTAAATTGTATTTCATCCACAACTCTAAATAACTTAGCTGTTTTGGCATCACATTTCACCTGGAAGCTCTGTTAAGTTACATCAGAAATGCATCAGGCCCTGTAGTTTTTGGATTTCAGTGTTGCAGGAAAAGATGCCAGCTTGAAGTAGCAGGTAAGCACTGGAAGTGAGCAACTGAAAACATTGTCTTGGTTTTGTTTAAAGCAAGGTGTTTAAAATCATGGTTATTTTTAATTGCAGAAGAGCACAGGCAAACTGCAACAGAGAATTATCAGACCTGCCAAAGAGTAGGCTTCAGCTGAGAGAGCTTTGCTATTAGAATACTGCTTTACCTTTCACTAATTAGCAGGGACGTCACAGCATATTAGATTACAGTGTGTAACTGAAACCAGGGAATAGAGCTGAACAGGTGAAATATGGTTGTATCTAATAGACTTGCAAAATGTTTACTTACTTAATAGGAAAAAGAGATTATAGTTCACACATTACGTCCCTAGCTCTGTAGGGAAAGCTTCACCTGACTTTTACACCATTTTTTATACAGCTGTTGCCAAATGATAACTCTTCCCTTTTGCAATTTAAAGGGCCATTAACTCCTTTGCCCATTTTGGTATTGTCAAACAAAGGTCTAGTTGGTCTCTTATTTCCTGTTATGGAGGAACATAATAACAAGAATATTGTTTTCCTTTGTACGTGAAGGTTTTGTCTACATATTTTCCATATTCTGCGAATGCTCCAGAGGACAAATTAGTCACGTTACTGTGATCTGTTCACTGGCAATCCTGAGAAAATGTTTCTAACTGACAGACTGTTTTACTGGAAATTCAGCAACTTGTATTCCAGATAACATATGAGCATCAGCCCTTCTCTGATATAAGCAGAAATCTACACCCTTGCTAACGGGCAGCTGATTATAATTTAAATAGAAAATTACACAAAACATACTTAACCAGAAATAAAAAAATATACTTCAGTGTTTGGTTTTAACCATGATTAGGGCATTGATGATGTTACTGGTGAGCCACTTGTTCAGCGTGATGATGACAAGCCAGAGACAGTTAGCAAGAGGCTGCAGGCTTACGATGCACAAACAAAACCTGTTCTAGAATATTATCGGTAAGTAGTAAAATCTATTCTTCCGTATTCTAAAGGGTCATTTCACACTAGCACAGCAAGGAACAGATCTCTCCAGTTATGGAATATATTATACTGCAACACTGAGTGAGGTGTGGGTTGCTGGCTAGCTTTCCTGAACTCTGAAAGAAATCAGCCCAGTAGAATAAGCATGTTTGTTTTCCACTGTTGTATGAGACCTCTTCAGGAACCTGGGTAGTAAAACAGCCTGTCACTGCAGCCATATTTAGCTTTAAAAAGAACACTATGCATTATTCAAAGCATCACAGTACTGTTCTGAGCAACACAGCTCTGATGAGTAAGGTAACTGAGAGAGTTCCTTTTTTTGGAAGATCTCAACAGTATTTTGTCTTCTGAATGTATAAGTAGAAGCCCTTCTCACAAGTGCAAGGGATCAAGAAGTGATACAGAAATAGAAAAACTATTCAATGAACATTTAAAAGTGGCTATTCTAAGAACAGGACTGTGATGGGCCCAGCTACAAGACTATTTGGGAATAAATAGCTATTTGAGAATTTGCCATTTGCATTGTGGAGTGATAAAAATTGCTATTTAAGAGCCAAAATTATACACAATTTCTCCTAATGTAATGCAGCAAGTATCACATTGCTAATACACAGATAACAGTAGGTCACCATTAACTTGCCCAGACAAAGAAATCAGACTGTGGCAACAACATGAAGTGATTGTCCTTCCTCTATCTCTGTATCTACCATCCTTCATTATGTGCTACCAGACTGTTGAGCAGAACACTAGAAGCTCCATCTTTGATGTGGTTAAAGGAGTTTTTCTAGGCTGATAATGATATTCCTGATTTTTGTTAGATTTCTGAAGTGAAAATGCCTCAAAGCACCACAGTAAGACATAGGCCTCAGCTATTGTTATTAATATACTATACAGATAAAACTAGGTACTAACTCAGAATAACTTAATGGTGCCTGGTTATCTTACTTGTTCTGATGCACATCCATGAGGTGCAACTTTACAATACCTGGGTTAGTGACAGTTGTTTGGATGATGTACAGCATGTGCTATGTGACTAGATTGCTGCTTATCTTTACTGTGTTTGTTAAGTGCTCTGCAGACAGCAGTCAGTTTTGTGAGTTGATATGGCCAATAGCTTGCTGTTTGAGGAACAGAGTAATGAATGTCCAACCTGCATTTCTAATGTTATGGCTGTTCTTTGTGTTAAATCACATGTGCATTTGCTCAGTTCTGTCAGGACAATCTTGAAGTGAGGCAGAGGTTTTGGAACAATTAAACAATTTGACTTCTGTAATGCCTTCTTCTTTTTCTTCCTTAGGGAAAAAGGATTACTGAAATCCTTCTCTGGAACAGAAACGAATAAGATCTGGCCACATATCTATGCTTACCTCCAAACCAAGTTGCCAGATGTGAGCCAGAAAAATGTTGCCACTCCCAGGTGAAAATAGGTCAGACTTCTGCTCATCTGTCATAGTTGACTCTTGATTACATGAGATTCAGCAATCAAGGATTTCTTGAAGTAGTTGACTAGACTGATCAATAATTAAAATCCACTACTGTCCTTAACTTACATTATGATAGAAGTGTGTTACCTGTGGTTCTCACTTTAATGCTGTATTTTTTATACTATATATACTTAACTTTTAAACTATAACAACTGACTTTAACAAAAGCAGTTACTCTCGTGTCTCTTATTTGTAAAATATGTCTGCAAGTATTAACTGGTGAAGGAAACATTTCAGAATATTTCATTAGAAAGCACATGGATTAATTTACTCATTAAATGAAGCAATGATAATGATATGAAAGCACATTTCTTGAATGTGTAATTCATTGGGGCTAGTCAGAAGCTGTGGAGAACCATGACCACTCTTCTGCAAAAAGCCATTTCAGACTAGAACTGGCATTACAGATAGGCTGATCTCATGGAAGAGTCATCTTCTGATAGGTTTCCTTGCACATATGGTAGTTGATTTTTTGGCTTACATTACGCTTAACACTTGCTTGGATGATTTGCCTTATTACTATGTTTATATTTCTGCCCTCAGAGAGCTATCTTGCAGGCATGGGAAATGGAGTTTGAGTGACATGTAACACATTTGGCAAAGCCTCTCTCTAAGACCTTATCAGTAAAAAGACAGTAGGTACTGAAACATTAAGTGTAATCTGGTAAGACTGTAGCTAGATAATCTTCACTAGTGAATGTGTATTTTCTAAGATCTTTGAAAATAACAACTGCTTGTTAATGCCAGTGCCATGATTTCCAATGGTCAAATTATTAACTTTGGCATATTACTATAGCAAGTTTTATTGTAATAATTGAACTAGTTTTCATGAGATTCTTGTCTCTGACCCTCTCTTGTGTTTATCTATTCACTAGATAACTGGAATTACAAATGTTCACAATCCACACTTTTTAACTGCCCAGGTAATGCAGACACTGCTATTTTCAGTGAACTCTCCCAGTCCTCTTTTTATGCTCACCAGATCAAGAGTTCTTAAAGAAGAGTCAGCAAAACCCGAGGAACAAACACCTATGTCTAGGCCATGTCTGAAGGTAGCTGTGTCCTAGTAATGCAGGTCACAATCTCCTTTTGCAGTGACTGTAGGCTGCTGCAGAGCTGTGGTGTTGACATACCTTGGACTGCATTTGCACATCAAGTTTTTAGCATTATCAATATTGACACATGCTTGAGCCTAAATAAAAAAAGATGGTTACTGTAGAATTTGTAAAGCTTTCCCATTACTATAAATGAACAACATAGGCAGAAGCAATCACTTCAGTCAGTTTTCTTTTCATTTTACAGAAAGCTTGCCAAAAAGGTTGCCCACTTGTATTTGTCCTCTTCAGAAACATCTATGTGGAGGCTGTAAACTTAGTGTGCCCTCACTATCTTCACATACAACATTCCATAAAAAAACCCCCTGAAGTTACTAGTTTTCCCTTAGTTTCCCTTAGTAACTAATTATTAAGGAGGAGGCAGTGTTTATTCATCTTTTCTGGAGTATCTGTCAAACTTAACCAGCTTCAGTAGAAATTTTTATATTTTTATCTCCAGTCTGCATATGGGACAGAGCTGCTGCTTGCTCCTTTGTCCTTAGTCTGTCTGCAAAAAAATGCTACAGAGCACAACTCACAAAAAGCTACTTCTATCAGTGGATCTGCTACTGGATTTGTACTAATACTCTGGTATAGACTGCAGCCTTAAGACTTCTCCCTATCTCTGTTGTAGCCAAGGCTGAAAATTACTAGATCCCAGCATGGCTTTTCATAGAATTAAGGTTGGAAAAGACCTCCAAAATTTTAGTCCAACCTTTGACCAATCACCACTGTGTCAATTATTCCTCAACACTAAGTACTCTGTCCATTCATTTCTTGAACGCTTCCAGGGATGGCAACTCCACCACCTTCCTGGGCAGTCTGTTTTAATGCCTGACCACTCTTTCAAGTGAAGAGATTGTTTCTGATGTTCACCCTGAGCCTTCCCTGGTACAGCCTGAGGCCATTTCTTCTCATCCTATTGCTAATTGCCTGGAAGAAGAGGCTGACCCCTACCTGTCTACAACCTCCTTTCAGGTAGTTGTAGAGAGTAATAAGGTCTCACCTGAGCCCCTTTTCAGCTGAACAACCCCAGCTCCCGCAGCTGGTCCTTATGGGACTTGTACTCCAGACCCTTCACAAGCTCCGCTGCCATTCTCTGGACCCACTGCAGCACCTCAGTGTCTTTCGTGGAGTGATGGGCCTAAAACTGAACACAGGATTTGAGGTGTGGCCTCACCAGTGCCAAGTACAAGAGGTCAGTCACTTCCCTGGCTCTGCTGGCCACACTATTTCTGATACAGGCCAGGATACCATTGGCCTTCTTGGCCACCTGGGCACACTGCTGGCTCATGTTCAGCTGTAAAACAGCATCCGCAGGTAATTTTCCACCAGGCAGCTTTCCAGCCATTCTGCCCCCAGCCTGTAGTGCTGCTTGGGGTTATTTTGCCCGAACTAAAAGTTGCAGGTAATTATGCTCATTGAACTATTGAAATTTAGATGCATTCCAGACCTTGTGTACAATCAGAACAATACACTAAAGGAGGAAGAGTGTGTATTGATACCATTATCTGAGGTATGAGCTGTCTTTGCTGGAGTCTTCCAAATGCAAAGTACACATTTTTATAGACAGACCTGCTGCTACAGCAGCAATTCAGAAAAGCACAGCAGAGTTTTGAATTGCAGAGGGTCTGTGGAAGGCCTTGTCTAAAAACAGTATTTGGATTTTCAGTTCCTCAAACAGGAAGCTTTTAATTATTTTCCACTTTACTTGTTCAAGTTGACAATGTCAGAAACGCACTTTGCTTTAGTAGCATATGAAGCACCTTTCAAACACAATATGCCACCTTACCCTGTATGACCTATGACAAAGCCTTTTGTTTAAACTGAAGTCTTAGCTTAACCCTTGTACCTCAAATTCCCTTCATCAAGTACTTAGACCCATAATGACACTTGGCTTAAAAAAAAGAATCTGAAGTTAGCCTTATGAACAAGAAGACTCAGACTCTCAGAAATCATACAAGTCAGCACTCATTTGCAGACAAGTGTTGCTTACATCTTAGGACAAAACCAAGTTACGTTTAATGAAGGTACAATATTACATTTATATCCCCTTAGTGGAGGTAGAAAGCCAGTGTTTTAATCTAATCCATTCAGATCAGAAATACTCATACCAGATATTGATTTATTGCTATTAGTGATAACCAAATTTGAGAGCTTATACTGTCAGCAAGGTAGCATGAATACAGTTGCAATCTCCAATGTTCAGAGTAAATCATGTCCACATCTGTAGTAAGACAATAGCAGATTCTACGAAGAATCTGCTGCTTCTTGTAAACATTGTATTTGTGCAGATTTTTTTCAACTTTAATTTCTAAAGTCATGAAAGGCAAGGTTAGTAGCAGAAAACACATCCAGTTTCACATTCAGCAATGTAAGAACCCTGCTCTTCAAGGACGACCAAAAACCTAGCAGCACATTTTCAAACAATATTACAAGTTTGTCTGAATTACCCACCCTTCAAAATCCCTTCCCCACTAAAACCAAACAAAAAACAACAAAAATCTGACACCAAAAATAAAGTGCAGTACCCAGAAAAATAAGTGTCAAGAAAATAGCCATGTTTGTTTCTTTGGGAAAAAAAAAATGAAGGGGAAAAAGAGTACTTGGCCTCAGTCTTAAGAGAACTATAATGTGTCCATCATTTTTGATTCTTCTTCATCTCTTTGTATCACAGAGTTCAAACTGCAGACATCTGTGTTTATGGAACCTTGTAGATCTCCTGTGTTCTGCAACAGATGAAAAATTGACTGCTTAATTTTCCACAACTGTATATATGGAATGAGAAACAGATTTTAGTTTAAGTAGTTTGCGTTGTCCATCTTACGAGACATATTTGCAATAGTAAGAAAATATCATCAATATTATCTTGCTGTGTCAAAAATTTTTGAAATTTGCTGGAATAGCTTGTATTTTGTCTTAATATTTCTACCATCTAACTGCACATTTACTTAGAATTCAGCTGTTTGATCTTGCATGAGATACTTTCATCAAATCATTTCAGATAAGTACTTTCAACTGTGACACCTTCCCTAATATCTAATTTTTGACAACCTTTTGTTTTTTCATTCCAGAATGTAGCCATAACTAGAACTGTAAAAAAGACCTAAGTATGCTCAGTTTCCTTTCATCACAAAAGGAGGCTTTCCTTAAACTTGCCTTCTCTTGCCCAGAGAAGTTGTGGGGCCCCTGAAGGTGTTCAAGGCTAGACTTCAGTTCAGCTTTGAGCAAAGTGGTCGAGTGGAAGGTGTCCCTGTACATGGCAGGGGGATTGGAACTAGAGGAACTTTCAGGTCCCTTCCAACCCAAGCTATTCCATGATTCTGTGACTTGCCTGAATCATCCCATGAACAGTAATTTTACACTGCTTGTGGTAAAGACTGTGAATACTATTTTGGCATCTGGTCAGTTTTGTCATGCAGTGTTTATTTTAAGCATTAAAGTTTAAAGGTGCTGAACCAAATACATGCTTTTGACCTTATGCTGATGCTTTCTGAATTCCAGCAAGTAAAAAGAAAGCTCATACATGCCTTGTGTATTAATAATACTGCATGCTACATCCCAAACATATATCGTAAGTTCCAGGAATAACACTCTTATATCTCAAAAATGTAGTTTCTCAAGGCAGAACCTAATCTTAGTTATATTAATTTCTAGAAATAATAAACCTACCTGTAAAAAAGATGTCCGCTCTCCTACACAACCAGGATTGACATTGAGATCGTGTAGTAACATAGTTTGAAAGCCATGTGATTGTGACCAGATTCTCACTCTTGTCTTGAATGCCTCAAGTTCATTTTTAAAGGCCTCAAAATAGCCTTCACCTGTCTGCAAAGAGAATAATGAAATATTTGCACTTCACTTACTTTTGAGCTGTATGCATACATAGTGCTGAAAAAACCCCATGCAGTTGTACTACCTTCTGGGGAATAACAATTGTGAAAAGTAAAGCACATTTTAACTACACTCCTTTAGGCAATACTAAGATCCATTAGTCTTGAATAACTGAACAGTCTACAGCAAACCACAGTTTCAGTTTTCCCACATTTCTGCTGCATAGCTCTGTATCGCTCTATTTCAGTAATGAGAAAGGGACACTATTTTGGGCCCCTCTGTAAACTGCAGATAAAATGGAAAGTAGTGACAATACATAAGTACACTTTGTAAACACAAGGGTAATTAGTGAAAAAACAGTCCTTAGTTATTACTTGTCTATAACCTCCTTGTTGTCCCCTCGCTGTATCTTGCTTTCCATTTAGGCAAGGAAAATCCATAGCTTTCCTTTTCAGAATTGGAATTAAAATAAGTTATTTTGTCTAGAAAATAATTGCTAATAAAACACTTTTGCATAAGCCTAAGTCAGTCAACAAATTCTATAGCCTCATATAGTTAGGAAGAAATCTCTAAAACACTGGTCTCTTGTCCAGTGTCAAGAGTTTCTCAAATCATTACCCAAGTTGACTTACTTTGGCTTTTTGGAAAAAGAGACGAAAACATCCTCTTGGGTCCACATTGCAGCTTTTGGCAATTTCTATAATAAACTGCATTACAACTGCTTGGTGCGCTACCTGTTCCATCAGAGCTCTTTTCTGGGGGGGGGAAAAAAAAAGTTATGATTTAAAGAAGTTTCCTGTGATGGTATTTCTAAAATTCAGAATAACTTCCTTTTGTTCCAGTTCCTAAATAGGTGAGAACTGCTGCTTACAGAAGCAAGGGGACTCACAGTTAGTTATAACTAAACATATATGTGACAATGCACTATCAATAAAGTAGAGAAGGTGAAAAGAACAGTTAAACAGCTGATCACGTTGGTCACCTTTTTTACAGTGCAAGTGGGAAACCGCATGCTTTCAAAGAATTTAAACATCTTCATACCTGTTCAGCTTCTAGATGAAAACACCACAACATGAGATATCTAGATGTTTCTTCACATACAAGGTATGGGTGATCAGACAAAAACCTTTGGCTATCATCCCATCTGCTCAGCATGCCTAGTAAGAGAAACATAGTTAAGGTATTTGAAATTGATAAATGATTTAACACAGCAAGGGAATTACTTGAATTGATACCCCAGTGTATGTAACAACTTTGCAATTCGCTAACATCAGAATGACAGCATGCAGCTAAATTTGGGTGTTTTATTTATACATCTAACCAATGCTAAAAAGAGCATTACCAGAACGTATAATTAGACTCTGTAGATACTAAAAGTAGATTTTAGCAGTCATGTATCTCTAGCATTGTTGATAAGTTATTTTTAATCAGTTCTCATACACGCTAACAAAGTGGTGTAAATATCTAGTTACATCATCAAATACCTTAGGATGTTTATGGATAGAGATTTACATTCAGTGATTCTGACAAACACAAAGTCTTTAAATGTTCGCAAATAAGAATGCAAAGAACAAAACCTGTAATCTGTCAAAAATGAAAGTGCTCCTTACACATGATTTGCTGGGTTTTTAGAAAAAATTAAGTTAATTACACAAACAGCTTGATCTCACAAAACAAAGCCACATCAGTATTGGAAAGTTAATTAGAACTTTGAATTGTGATATCATGATACTACCTTCATGTAACAAGCTGAGTTTAAAAATCAGAACTCAATACTCAAACTAGTTCTTAAAATCATCCTTCAAGTATCACTGACAGTCATTACTGGCAACAGGACCTGATGTACAGCTTTACCTGTCTATCAGCATATCATTATAACTGGGCTAAAGATAACTCAGTAGTAATGTCCTAAGCTAATCTTAATTCCAGAAAACAGATTCCTAATGAGAAAGGAATACCTAATATTTCTTTGGATGGTTTTCAAGTTATTCTGCACAAGTTCTTTACTCCTTGGAAGCCAGAGCAAGATTCAGAAACAGGGCTCATGAAATATGTCTAGTGAAGTCCACACTACCCCTTGGCACCACTTAGCACAGAGCAAGGATTAATGGACTGTCACTTTTTACAATGGACTTATGTATTTCAAATTAAAATAACAACACAGCTTTGAATTTAGAACTATGAAAAACAATTATCATCTTTAATAAGGTTGCTGCCACAACAGTTTAATCGGAGTTTAGATAAAAGAGTAATTTTGCCCAACTCTCAGCTAGGAAGCCTGCAAGAAAGCCTCTTTTTTTTTTCTTGTTGAAGTGCATGGCAGGGGAGATGTCTTCTGGTTCCACTATTATTACAATGAGCAGCTAAAGTACTTGAGAAAACCTGTGCTTATTACTGCTATTTGCATAGTCTGACAGCATTGTGCCTCAGCTTGGTATTTGCAAGGCTTGCTAAGACTGACAGTAGAAGCCCTTTCTTTAAAACAGCTTTAAGAGCCTTGGAAACCAAATAGCTTAGTAAAAACAAGTTTGTAAAAAGAATTGAATTTTGCCAACTCTGTCCTATTCTTGATTATTCTGGAATCCAAATATGGCTACGTTATACTCTAGTCTGAAACGAGCCTGTAACTAAGAATGGAAAGCACTTCTGAGAACCATCAAAATTCCAGATTACTGTATAAGATCAGCTTTGTGTTTTATTACGTTCAACTATTATGACAGAGCTAAAGTGACACCTAGTGGATAATTAAGTATAGTTTTAAATGCACAATTCTGTGCACATGTATTCTCAATAGGTGTTTACAAACATGTCCATTTTATCAGGCATTACCCTTGTAGTTTAATGGGTGCCAGAAAAACATTTATTAAAAGGGGAGAACTATAGACAATTCCATGCAGTTTTATACATGACTTATATTTCCATGAATGTCCCTGCCTTTTCTCACTGAAGAGCAGAAAAAGTTGCTAGAATTGTTGTTTTCATGGCTTGTCCTGGTTTCATCCAGGACTAATAATAATTGTAATGAAAAGGTGGGAGAGAGGTGGCGGGGTAGGGGAGAGAAAAAAGGAGGTGGGGAGAGAGAGAGAATGGAATAAAACCCAAGAGGAACAAGTGATGCACCATACAGTTTCTCACCACTCCCTGACCGATGCCCATCTCATTCCTGAGCAGGGATCAGCCCCTCCCAGTCAACTCCGTCATTTATATACTCGGCATGATTTTCTGTGGTGTGGAACATCCCTTTGGCCACTACAGGTCAGGTGTTCCAGCCACGCACCCTCCCAGTTTCTCATGCACCTGATGTCAGAGCAT
Source organism: Campylorhamphus procurvoides (assembly GCA_013396655.1). NCBI lineage: Eukaryota > Metazoa > Chordata > Aves > Passeriformes > Dendrocolaptidae > Campylorhamphus > Campylorhamphus procurvoides. The sequence goes on along the minus strand of WBMV01000953.1, from coordinate 1,983 downwards.
GAGACACTTAAGAGCCCTTGATTTACACTAGATGCTACAGAGCAACAGTCAAATCATCATTGTGTTATCAGCATTATTCTTATAATGAATCCTGAACACAGCACTGGACCAGCTACTGAGAAGAGATTTAACTCTGTTTCAACTGAATACAGGACGTGGCTTAAGCTCAGTTGAGTATGAATTTTTAATTTTTTTTCTTTTTTTCAATTAGCATTCCTGTTGGTCACAGGAACTAAGGAGTTGCTTCAATTAACACCTTATTTCACTTTTAAATTTTTATCTGTCTTGATAAAATAAAGCTGAACAATCTCTTATCCAGGTCTTTCATTTGTTAGCATTTATTCCATACAAGAAAGAGCAAACTAACACAAATACTATACGGACTGCAAAATGTTGGAAAAACGGACTCACCAAAGTGTCTAATCTTTTGTTCATGTTTTTGCATAAGTGGTTCAGACACAGCTTCATCTTCTATTTCTTTTCTTTTTTGATTAATAAAACTCTGAGAAAGACAAAAATTGTACTATCAGAGAAACTCCAGACATAATGTTTAGTGATATAAAGGAGTATTATATTTTAATATATTACTATTTAAAGGGCTATGTTATAATTTTAGAGTTGCATCATGTTTTTAGAAAGTGCACTGCTTAATAATAGAGTTTTAAAGTCTCATAGTCTCTGAGAAACTTCTGTCCTCAGGTAGGAACTTAATGATCTGTCAGGCATGAGAGCCATGTACATTGCAGCCTGGATGCAGCTGAATGAGTGAAATTAGAAGACGTCCTAGCTATTGAAATTAAATTGTGAAATCAAATCTGACATTCCACTATAAAAAACCTTTTGCTAAATACTCTGTATTATAGTAGTCAGAGGCAAACTAACAGTTTCACATTTTGGATTGTTTGGGACATCTAAGGATCACAGTTTCACTCCTCCCTGCCATAGAGAAGGACATCTATCTTCCAGTGGATCAGGTTGCTCCAACGCCCATCCAATCTGAACTTTGTTGCTTCCAGGGATGGGGATTCCACAACTTCCCTGGGCAACCTGTTCCAGTGTCTTACCACATTAATAATAAAAAAATGTCTTCCTTATATCCAATATAAATTTACTGTCTTTCAGTTTAAAGCCATTTCCCCCTGTCCTATCACTACAGGCTGTGATGAAATAGTCTCTCTCCATCTAAGGCTGCTTTAAGCACTGAAAGGCAACAATAAGGTTAAATAATGGCCCCCCAGCAGCCTTTTCTTCTTCAGGCTGAACAACCCAAACTCTCTCTGCCTTTTCTCACAGGAGAGGTGCTCAAGCCCTCTGATCATCTTTGTGGCCCTCTTATGGACCCACTCTAACAGTCCATGTCCCTCTTGTACTGGGGACCTCAGAGATGGATGCAGCACTTCAGCGGGGTGGGTCTCACAAGAGCAGAGTAGAGGGGCACAATCCCCTGTCTCAACTTGCTGGTCATGCATCTTTTGGTGCAGCACAGGTTATGGTTGGTTTTCTGGGCTGTAGCATGCACTGTCAGGTCATACCTAGATGACCAACAAAAGTTCTCATCCTAACTTCTGGTAGAGAAATGTCATCCAGGTTTGTAGTATTAGTGCAGCTTGCTTCCTTTCAGGAGGCAAACTAAGAAAAAAAATCATTTATCATGCAATCATAAAACGGAAACATGGAATGGTCTGTATTGGAAGGGACCTTAAAGATGATCTAGTTCCAACCCCTTCCTGTGGGAAGGGCAGTCTAGTGGACCTTCCACTAGACCAGGTTGTTCAGAGCTCCATCCACTCTTGCCTTAAACAGTTCCAGGGATGGGGCATCCACAGTTTCTCTGGGCAACCTGTGCCAGTGACTCACCACCCTCACATTACAGAATTTCTTCCTAATAGCCAATCTATACCTGCCCTCTTTCAGTCTAAAACCATTCCCCCTTGTCTTGTCACTAAATTCTCTTGTACAAAATCTCTCTCCATCTTTCCTGTA
>WBMV01000952.1:942344-1039932 GCA_013396655.1 Campylorhamphus procurvoides | reverse complement strand
TTATTTATTTAAAATATTTATTTTCTTTCTGGTGACAATTTGGGAATTCTTGCTTTCAATGGAACCCAAATAGAATTTTTATTCTTGTGCATATTTTCTGTAAGACTTCATGCTGGGCAAATTATATCCACAGCAGTAGACCATCAATGAGAGGCAGAGAGGCAAACAATTTAATCACAGAAAAAATTCACAACAGGGATATAACCTTGTGCATTTTCATCCCACCAGCCTGAAGGTCATTATATCTTAACTGGGAAGAGCAAAGGAAGAAATTCCGCTTTGTGAGGACAGACACAAAATTACAGAATCATTACGGTTGGAAAAGACCAAGATCATTGATCCCAACCAATAACCCAGCACCACCACAATCACCACTAAACCGTCTCCAAGTGCCGCAACCATATGCCTTTGAACACTTCCAGGCATGGTGACCCCAAGACCACTCTGAGCAGTCTGTTCCAATGCCTGACCATCCTTTCAGTAAAGAGATTTTTCTTAAATCTCCAGTCTAAAACTCTCCTGGTGCAACCTGAGGCTATTTTCTCTCATCCTTTCACTTGTTACTTGGGAAAAGAGACCAACCTCCACCGTGGCTACAGACCCCTGTCAGGTAGTTGCAAAGAGCAGTAAGGTCCCCCCTGAGCCTTCTTTTCTCCAGTAAGCATTAAGGGGCATTTTTTCTCTCAGAAGAAAAAACTAAAATCTGTTATCAAAAATTATATTTAAAAAAAAAAAAACAATTGAGAAATTTGCCCCTTCAAAAGCAGATACCAGTCACCTTATCATAGAATTAGCAAAACCAAAGATTTCAGTAGGTTTGAAGTGCATTCTGAAGTCTGTAATAATAAAGTAAAAATAAAGGAAACAGGCTTCTTCATGAAGCTTTTCCAAACAGTAAATGCATTTATTTATCAACTGCAGTATCGGATATACCTGCTCCCAGTGGACTTACTTAGTACTAGGAATTATTGCTGAACAGAAAGCTTATTTAATCTATTATGGGTCAGAATTTTTATCAAGCTGCTTAATTAGAGTTCTTTCCCTCTCTCTCTCTTTTCTTTAATAGCTTAATGAGGAGTTTCATCACTCCTGCCAAGATGAGTCAGGTGTTTTCAAGCAGATGAGTGTGATGTAAGTAAATATGCAATATGATGTATCTTCATTGTATATTCCATTCAGAAATAGGGTCAAAAGCTTTATTAGTTCAATAATATCTCAAGTAACTGCTTAAAACTTTTAGTAAGGGCATAATAACACACATATGATCTTTTTTTAGCTAAAGCCTCCTAAAAGTTAAATTAGAATTTTAAAGAAAATTAGTCATCTAGGCTCCCTATAAAATTTTCAGAAGGCTTTATATGAAATAAATCCCATTTTTGGAATATCTTTCATCAGGGAACTGCTGCCACATAACATTTTAATTGAAATTATTTGGTATCAAATGGGAGAGGGAATTGGGAATAGATTCTCAGTTGTTCCAAACAATGACCTCATTTGTTATATGAAAAACATTCCTTGATGAAAATATGTGAAGAAATAATAGGACTATGGTAGGGTAAACAAGTCAGCAAGTTTTAAAATAATTACTCTCTTAATTTAAAAATTATTGTAATCCCAAGACAGCTATCTGGCATGAAGAGATTCCACCTAAATTATGGAAGTCTGAAAAATAATACTAACTGAAGAGGATCTAATTTAATGAAAAGTGTCATGTCTGCTCTGTGAAATAACTGTGACTATTACTTGCAGCACTTTTTCTACCTCTGCCGTGGCCTGGATTTGCTAAAGTTCTGGATCTGTACAGTGTGTGCACCTGTACAGTGCGTTGTACCATGCCCAACATCCTGTACTGAACTCTGAAAATGCAACATTGCAGAGCAGGTTGGGTTTCAAGCCTCTGGGAAGATAAGTCACTATAAACATTCTTGTACTGCAACGACCTGCCTCAGCTGAGGTTGCTGGATATTTTCTCTCCTACATACTTGAGCATTTGTATACATTTCCTGCAAAGCATTTTCCTTGAAACCCAAGAAGATGTAAATCCACAGAGGCCTGTTGACTTACCCCACTGGATGCACTGGATGCTCATCAAGAATCTGGTTCCAGGGGATTATTATCAACCACAAACACAGGAGCCATGGGACAAGCTCATGCTTTCAGTGAAGTCAGTACAAATATTATTATTGACTTCAATACCACCCCCATTTTAATCATAGGCATTTTTTAAGATCACTGTGGTAGTTTGATCCTGAATAAATGCCTGGTGTGCAGCAAAACTGTTCCGAGGCCTTTCCCCCCCCCCCCCCACTTTCACCTTCCAGAGGGAAGAGAAAAAAAAAAAAAGCTAGGAATTTATGGCTAGAGATAACAACTAAAAGAAGAGCTTTGATTTGTACCATGGGCAAAGCAGAACTTGGAATAATGCTTAAATTTATTACTAACAAATTAAAACTAAAAATAAAAAATAAAAACAGGTTAGAAACACTTTTCCACTACCACCTCTCCGTCTGTCCATGCCACGTCCTTCTCCCAGTGGTGCGGGTAATGAGGGAATGGAAGGTTTGCAGTCAGTTGTTGTTGGGTCAGCCATTCGCAGATGTAAGTCCAAGACTTAAACAGCAGTTCTATCCTGGGGGCTTTCCTGTGGCCTGCAAAGGGAACAGTTCTCTTCACCACAATCGTCACCACCGTCACAGGGGAATCACAATTTTGAGTCCTTCCCCTGCGCTCCGTGGGGTCGCCCCAACGAGAGAGATCCTCTGCTCTCTCATGGGTCATTCCATGGGGTACAGTCTCTCAGGAAAAGCTGGCTGTAACTGCTTAGCGTGAGTTTCTCCCTCCATAGGTCTCAGANCTAATCAGAGAAACCCATGACAATCACTCAAACCCAGAGTTTCTCATTAGCTTAACAGAAATATTTGGTGAATAAAGACACTAAAGTGAACAAACTTTGCAAGACCTTTCGCTAACTGTGCCAAATAAAACATCATATATCTTAAGAGAATATGAACCTGTTAGAAGTATAATGTCTGTAGACAATATAAAATAGACCAAATATTTGTTGGAAAATACTCTCAAGATACTAGTAATAAAACTTTCAGATGAAATAACCAAGAAATATTGGGGGATTAGGGGGGATGCAGAAATAAAAAGGCAGCATTTTCCACACTTGATTTCATAGATTATCTATGAAAAGACAAGTTACTTTAAGGAAAAGCAAAATAAGTCTTACATTTACATCACTGTTTTGCTGTTTCTTCTGGAAAACACTGAGATGAAAGGCTGTTTAGAAAGGAAACAATGTAGGAGAAAAACACACAGTCTCTTACAAGCAATCAGATACTGTTTATAAAAGTTTCTTTCTGCAGCTGGAAAAATATTGAGCTAAACCCCTAACCTTATTGAAACAGAGTCAAGAGATTATGAATACCAATCTCTAAGGAATCAGCAAGCATACATGGGATTTCTGTTTGAACAATGATCTAATCTGTGCTTTTATTACTCACTGTTGGTAAAATCCTGGCTGTGCAGAAGCCACTGACAAAACAACGTAATTTTGCTCCACTTTAATTATATTTTCCTTTCAAAATATGCATGATCATTCTGGAGTTCTGAAGTTGATAGAGTTTTGCTCATGTTCTCTAAATTATACTAGCATGAATTAGTAGCACTAAGACATACCCCTCATTTATTTTTACTGATTCTGTAATAAAGGACCAGAAGAAAATAGAATGCATCTTATTTGGGAGTTAATTGCAATGCTCTCCTCAGGTAGAGCTACCCTTTGTTTCATGAAAAATGCCCTGAACTCCCTGCAAATCAGCATAATACAGTAAGGCAAGATTTTTTGGTCTTTATGCCATCTATTTTCTATGTTTAGATTACCAAAAGGTTTTAGAAGGAGACTAAAATGATAAGACATAAAATGATGACCTTCTATAATTGGGGTGAGAAGACAGAGAAACCCCAAGATGTCCTGTTCTGAGAGACATAAAAAAATTAAGTGTTTCCAATAGAACACAAAAATAATTTGAGAATCTCTAAAGTAACTAGATCTGTCTGTGCATCCACCTCTTTATTAATCCATTCTTCTCCTGCAAAGATAAAATTTCTCACAGTCTAGGCAGAATTTATGTGGTTTGAAAGTTTATTAGACTGGTATGATTTGAAATGTCAAAAAAGATATTTACTCCTCAAATATGTGTATGACTACTGGTGCTTTAGAGCATATGAATACTTGCCTTAAATGTTCAGGATGCATATATATCTGTTGATCAAATGAAGTCTTATCAGCAGCTGTGTTCTTTCACAGACATGACAATTCCATGATAAATTCAAATTACAAGGCATTTTAAAGTCTTTTTGAAATGAACAGGTCCATAAAAATGTAAGACAATCTCAGACCACTGGTGAACCGTGACACAGTACATAAAGTCACCATCCTTATGACAACTGCCTGTAAAAATAACACAGGTCACATCAAAATCTTCAGTAGCTAGTGACTTTGTTTACTCCATTTCAGGTGCCAGGGTGGATCCAGTCCAGCCCAGGAAGAATGAACTGGCATAGACGGAATGACAGACATTAGGCATAAGTACTTTTTATATCAAGCCTTTGGCAAGTTACTTGTTGGAAAAATCTGTTCTCATGAACACAATCCAAAATCTGCAAGTTGTGCTACTAAGGCATATGATAACTTCTAATATCCAGGGATATGCTAATATATACCATCCTGGGATATGCCAAACCATTGCCAGGATAATGGCTCATTCCAGATGCCAGTCAAGGTCCTTTTTGACAGCCTTAGGGCATTTCAGTATAAAAGCAGCTTTGACTGGGTTCTTCAGAGCACAGGATCTTTTATCTTTCCCTGCCCTCCCCAATAGAAACTGTAAATAAACTTTGAATGAAAAGAGGATTGATACATTTACTATTCTGTTTTTTGTTTGTTTGCTTGTTTGTTTGTTTGTTTTGTGGGTTTGTTGGGGTTTTATTGGGTTGTTTTGTGCTTGGGTTTTGGGGTGGTTTTTTTGTTTGGTTTTGTTTTGTTTTGTTTTTCTTTTTTTAAATCTCCCCACATGTTGCATCTAAAAAACCCCCAAAAAACAAAACAAAGCATTTTCTTTCCTATTTTTTGTAGACCATGGACACCAGACAAAAATAACAAACATAAAAATAACAAACAGAAACATAACAAATACAAATATAATGGGAAAAAAACAGAAAAGGGGGAAATAAGGCCTTATCATTTGTGTATGTTGTGAACACTAAAGTAAGAAGGTCATTAAACATGAAAACAAGAGATTCCATATGATTAGCTGCCACACATGGTCAGTTTTTCAATGAAATCTTAAAGTTGGTGGAGTGCTCTATGAACAAACTATTAGTCAGTTTTCAATTATTAGATTATAGACCAGATAAATTTCTTAAGATATGGTTAAAGGTTCAAGGAGTTCAGTGTCTATTGATGAAATATCATTTATTTATTTCTTTAATTATTGCTTTCAAAATGAATTTATGCAAACACTTAAAAAACACAAAAGGACTTAAACAAATGGATGGTCAAGGAACTGCATGCTTTTCATGGAAAACTGATTATGAAATATTTGTGAATGGGAAGGGATAGATGATCATCCAGAACAACACAACTGATAAAATTTCCATTGGGTTCAAAGATAAACTTTGGGGAAAAAAAGAAAAAGGCAACCATGAAAACCAAAGCTATTGCAGGAGGTTTTACCAGCACATTAACTGGTAATTAACCTTAATTAAATGTAATTAATATAATTTAATATTAATCAGATAATATTAAGTATCAGAGTAATATTTCTTCATATTAATTAAGATGAATTATTAAAACATGCAATAGCTTAAAATAATGCTAAGTTGATTTTTTAATTATTTAAAGATTTAGCATCAAAACTACATATTTTCCTAATGCACACAATCACTCTGCGTTGCTGTGAGCTACTTATATGGTCCTCCTGTTATGACTTGTCTGGTGCTTTAATATTTAATCAGAAGTTCAGTTGTGTACTCATGTAAGTTGACTAGCTACAGACAAGCTGTTTTGCTTTGTGAACACACTCACTTGCACTGAAAACGTGCACTCTACCTGAAGTGAGAAGTCACCTTTTTTCAAGTCTAATTAAACTGATTGCAGGGACAGGCTAATGAGTCTGGGATTAGGTTACCTCTTCTGAGTAATGTACTCCATAAAAAATCAATTTACCTCACAATCAGCAGCACCTTTTGTATATAACTTTAATATACATTTCTCAAGAAATGCAACTTTGAATGTCTGCATAATGCAAACAAGGACCTTAGGCAGTGAATGGTTGAGTGACCTTCACTAGGAGGTCTAGGAAGAAGCAAGGACCAGAACAACTTTCCCAAGTTTGACACTAGCACCTTACTCCTTGGTAATTTTTCTTCTACTTAATTTGTTTGGATTGGCACAAAGGTCTGTAGGAGAAACTTTATTACCCACGTGGTATAAGGTTTCAGACTAGATGGCCTTTTTGTCCTTGACAGTCAGGAATGTCAAGGGAGCTATGAAAATATAGTACAGACTTAATACTAGAGCTTGTGTGTATAGTTTTAATACCTGTACTTTCACCAGAAGGTGAAAAAAATAGTAGTAAAAAAATCAAGTGGTCACACAAAGAAAAGTTCCTCAGATCAGTTCTATTGACCTTGTTCTTTCTTCTTGTCAGTTCCCCACATTAAACAGTGAATTCTTCCATATATCTCTAGGAAATAGAAATCTTCACAGAGATACAGCGTGAAGGAGAAACACTTAATGGGCCACATTACAGCAAAATCTATCGATCTGCTTTCTTTTACTTGTAGGCATGATTGAGGGCTCAAGTAATTGAATTTTCTTCTTGTAGTCTGACATTTTATTTTCTAATTTTTTTTTCTTTGTTCTTGAGACATGCTAAACAAACAGAGCTGATACTGAAGCAGGAGCAGCCCAGGGAAGGAGAATAGTCTAGTCAAGGAGACCTGAACTTCTCCCATTTTCCTTACTGTTAATTTGGGAAGCCATTGGGACCAAAACTGGGCATTGGCATCTTCTGGGTCTTTCCATGGAGTTGGCAAATGGAGAAAGCAGTATTTCTTTAAATTAGGATTTAATCCTTGTGATCGCATCACTCTTAGCCGATTTCCATAATGCTTATAGAGCCAAATTTACACTTAAGTTAAATCTTAGTACAGCAAATGTAGACACACAGCAGAAATTATAAAAAGACAATTTTCTATGACCATCCAGGAGTCACTTATCATCCTGTTACAAAGACTTTAGGCTGGAAATCCCAGACAGTTTAATGAAGTCATTTTAGAAAATCATAATATTTCAGAGTATCTTACTCTCCTTGTAATCCATTGTCAGAGGACATGATGGAAGGTCCAAAGATAGGTCAGTTATTAGCTTATCAAAAATCCCTTTCATCGCTGCTGCGGATTTACAATCAAGAGAGAGACATGCAGCTGTCAGGATGTGGTCAGAAACACATGCAATGCAGGACTAGGCAGAATACAAATGATTATATAAGATCGATCAGATGATTTTTATAAGATCAATCAGGTGACTTGACCTTGCAGTTGGTTCTTCAGGGACTATATCTGCAGCCTTTTATGACCCCACTAAAGTCCTTCTTTGGTTGTTCCTTTTCCTTGCTCTATTCCTTCTCTAAAGCAGATTTTAGGACCTGAGACATAAAATTCGTGGTCAATATGAGTCTTTCAAATTAGCATTCAAATGAAAAAGTTTTTAAAAATCCTTCCCCAAAGACTGAGTGACTGAAATGACTGCAAACATGGAACCATAGCATATAGTGACTTGGAAGAGACCAAGAAGCATTGAAGTACAACTCCTGACCATTCACAAGACCACAGGAATACTGAGCATGTCTTACTTCCTCCTTCTGTCTTTTTCTCTCTGCCCTTTCTATTTCCTTCCCTTTTCTTTTTTTCCTGTTTTTCTTCCTATTATGCAGTAGTTATAAGACAATATTTATCAGTGAGTAACACTGCAAGACTAGAAAGAAAATATGAATGACCTTTAAAGTCATCATGGAATTACCTAGATAATTCAAAGATAAAGAAATTTGGGTTGACTGTTGTGTGTTTTGTTTTGTTTCTGGAGTTCTGTATGCTTCAGCACAAGCCTCTAGTCTTATGAAGCCCTCAGGTATCTTAGAGAAGAGTGTTTGAAATAATCAAGGAGGAACTCTGAAAATTTTGCTGCAGTGATATTGACAAAGTAATTACACATAGTGATGGTAAAGGGGTGGGTATTACTATTCTTATTACATTCTTGCATTCTCATCAAAACTCATTCTCCAGCAGGGAAGGGGTTTCCATTAAACTCCTAGCATTGTTGTTGTTACTCTGGATTAATAGTTTACTGATAGAGGAACCAGAGGACTGGGGCAGACATTTTCAATGCGAAATGTGGGTCTTTGCAACAGAAAGAAGGAAAGTGATCTTGCATTCCTTTATTTCACTTTTTATTTCAGCCCATAAATATCAATAATATGCTTGGTAGAACAAATAAGTGGTGACTCTTTTGGCAAAACACCAATTAGTTTAAAAATTCTGTCTTTGTGAGGAGTTTATTCAGGGACAGACATGGTTCTGACTGGTTTGCTTCGGTGAACATGAGAAAAAAATGTGTATCCAGTCACTTTTGTGTCCAATTTATTAAATTTTGTCATTAGACAAAGAAGAAAGAAGAGTATAACTTAATTTCTCCACTACATCCCAACAATCAAATTGTGCAGAGGAACTTTAACAAAAAACAATTTGCTTGGCCAACAATTCTATATTACTCTACCTTTCACTAAATACAATAAAAAGCTAGACTTTTTCATAGAGTATTACGAATGAACTGTTTTATATACAGTCTTTACTGTATTGGGAAATATATTTATAGACCCCATTTCCTCTGTGACTTGCACCCTACTTAGATCTTTTAACAGGACAAATTCTGTATCTCCTTTAAACGCCTTGAAATCGAAGTAATTTTGTTTTCATGATGCAATAATTCTACTGTGTTGTCTCACTTAGACTTAAACAATTTCTAAGGAACCCTTTTTCATCCTTTCTTATTATTGATGTTGCCTCCCAATAACAACAAAATATTTTCCCACAAGATAACTTTGCTCTTCTCTTTCTTAAGCATCCTGACAGTATTCCATTCATCTGCTGCCCCCACTTTAAATCTTTGGGTACTCTATCAAAATCCACTCAAATGTATCCCTAATTTTACTCTAAATTAATTTCAGAAATTTATTACAAAACCAAACACAGCTAAACTTCCTACAAAAACAGCTATGTAAAATGATCACAGATGAGGAAATGAATGTCTCTCTCTTGATTGTAAATCCGCAGCAGCGATGAAAGGGATTTTTGATAAGCTAATAACTGACCTATCTTTGGATCTTCCATCATTTTTTTTTCAGCAAAGGTGTATATTTTTGATACCATGCATTTTCATTCCTATTTTAATTTTTTAAAATGTATTTATTTATCCAGATTTCAATGTTGTGATTATTATCTCGCAACTGATAAATGGTGCGTAAGGAAAAGAAAAATATAAAATTTAAATTTCACAACAGTCTTAATCCAGAAGTACGATTTAAAACAGTAGGATTTAAAGTGAAACTCACACATGACTCCTTTTGGGCATTAGCAGAAAGCTCGGGTAACAATATGGATTGCATTTTTTAACATTTCCACAGGTAAATGACACAGAAGAGGATGTTACAGGATATTAGATATATTTAAATGCTTCCTTTTCATTTTGGTGGAAAGACTTGTGACAATATTGAAAATGAAATTGTATCCTCTTTATTTATTTAATCCAAAAGCTAATAAAGGAACTAATTTCCTAAAATAATAAGACTGAGAGTAGATAAAGTCTTAGCCAGCCAGCACTGCTTTCTCCAGGGGAGGATGGGCATGTTTTAGGGATGGTCCTGATAAGAAGCTTTGTTAGTATGGTGAACCTTCTCAGTCTCCAGATTTATAAGCCTCACTTTCTGGTTAAGAGCATGTGTATGCACAAGGGCAATAGTATGACATTGATTTCTTTAGGAGCTTCTCTTCAAAATCAATGCAAAACTGTGTTTAAAAATTGAAGGTACGTTATGGTGTTAGAATGCAATATCTTACGACCTGATCCAAAAGACCCTTAGGTTAAGTTTCATCATCTAGAGTTTAGACATCTAGCCAAACTAGCTATTTTAACTCCTCTCTATGATCAATGTAGAGAAATGTGCCTTTTTATTTTTCTTTTTATTCTATTTTTTTTTTTACATAAGGTATGATTTACCCTTTGCATTCAGTCTGTGAGTGGGGAGGTAAACACTTACTTGACCATTTCCTCTCATCGTATGTAAACATTTCAGTGTGCAAGTTGCTCTCTTTTCTCAGTTTCTCAGCAAGCACTCAAACCCTCACAAAATCTAAATCTCTTCTTGCTTGCAAGTTTCCCATTAAAGTATTTTTGCACCCTAAAACCAACGCCAGAAGTACAAATAAAGTGTACAGTGAATCAAAATCAATCCTAAGAATTATTTCTCAAGACAGCCAAGGCAAACTCCCATTTTTTCAGTAGCAACTAGTATATAGAAATAGTATGTAAAACTCCAGCCAGTATTTCAGTGAGGGTAAATTATCTCCAGTAGCTACAGATAGCAGAAGGTATTTTCTGCCCTCAAAAGCTTATAATCTAAGTAGACAAGAAAACAAAGTCTGGAAGGGACAGAGGCACAAAGAGGTTAAGGGTGAAATCCCAGTCTTAGTACAAGAAATGGAAGTTTTGCTATAGCCTTTAACATCGATAGGATTTCAACCTAAATAATTTTCCAAAGAACAGGCTGCCCAGAGAAACTGTGCGTGCCCCATCACTGGAAGTGTTCAAGGCCCTACTCAATTGATTTAGGAGCCAACAAGGAGAGGTATTTTGCTGGACCTTGTGCTCGCCAGCAGGGAGGAGCTGGTGCAGAATGTGCTGCTCTAAGGCAGCTTTGAAGCTGGAGAGCCTCAGGGCCATGAGGTGGGCACACAGCAAGCTCACTGCCCTGGAGTACAAGAGAGCAGACTTTGGCCTCTCCAACAAGAACTTATGCAGTGGGATAGAGTCCTGGAGAGCAGAAGGGCACAAGAATGTTGGCTGAATTTCAAGGATCACCTTCTCAAAGCTCAGGAGTGATGTATCTTAACAAGGAGGAAATTGGGAAAAAAAGTCAGGAGGTCTCCATGGATGGATGAAGAGCTGCTGAGCAAACCTCAAGAAAAAATAAAAGGTTTCAGAAGGTGTAAACAAGGACAGGTGGCCTGGGAGCAATACAGGGCAATTGTATGGGAAGGCTAGGGGAACCAACTGAATATGGCCAGGGATGTCAAGGATAACAGGAAGAGCTTCTATACGTTACAAGCAAAATCAAAACTAAAGATGCTGTGGGCTCTCTCCAGAGGGAAAGGGAGACCTGGCTACTGTGGAAAAAGAGAAGACAGGTTTTCAATGACTGCTGTGCCTCAGTCTTCAATGGCAAGGGCTCTAGCCACACTACCAAAGTCAAGAAAGACTTTTTGAAATAAATAATAGTAATAATAATTTTTAAAAAAGAGCAAAGTTGCATAGAAATTAAATTATCACCTTCAGAAATATATTTAAAGATTTTCATCCCATACATTTTTGCTTATTTTAAGACTCCTAAATTGTTATGTCATTTAAACAAGAGGGTATGTGGGCATTTTTTAAACATTATGTCAGCACAATGAAGCAAAACCACAGATTTGTCATTTTGATCATCAGTCTCTCTTCCTTTATTGTTCTTCTCCTATTATAAGGAAAAATAGCTGGTTACTTAGCGCTTGAGCAAAAGGAAAAAAATCCATTTCTTTCACTCTTTCAGCCCTCCACATGTGCTGGGAAGAGGACAAAATTCAGCAATGTCCCCTTAAATTGTCTTTGATTCCTGCATATAACTCTTCTTCTGGGTTTTAGTGCCATATTGTAATGTTAAAGTGTAAAACTCTGCATCTGCTGAGGCATTTGGCTGGAAAGGCAAGTATGTCAACGGCTGTCCCTAGCTGCCATCACACATATGGATTTTCTGTGTTCAGCTCTGCCATCTGGTAGTTAGACCTAAATTCACTCCTCATTGAATAAGGACTATCTACCATATCATACTTCATTCTATATGCTATCCCTTTTCATATCCTTGTTTTATGAAACTTTATATAGTGTTTGTGTGTCCCATATGTGTGAATATGTTGAAAGTGTTCAGAAATATTGAGAAAACACTTTCTGGATACACCCCAGCCAAGCACACAAGCAAATATGTGTGTGTGTGTGTACATGCACACTCACACACACAAACAGACCTACCTTCTCTGACAGAAGAGCAGCAAGAAATTCTACTAGAAGACAAAATGCTGTAAATGTAATTTCTAGTGCTCTTGATTAGAAATTGGAAATGAACATAACAATCTATAAACAGAAACTAGTGTCATTTGAGAAGGACCACTTAACAGCGTAATGAGGATGTGGGTTAATATCTCTTTCAGTCTTTTTTCCCTGTTTCTGACATCTTTGGTAGCAGCTTAATCTGGTGACATTTGCTTCCCTCATTACTATTTTGTCACAGCAATAAAGCACTGGGTTTTTATGGCTTCCTACCAGAGCAGGTGCAGCTGTGTTGGTTTGACTTTTTCAATCCTTAAATGCCTTAACCATCTTTCCTTCTCCTTGCCAGCCTCTGCTTATGTCTTCCACTTGCTTAAGTTTTTATGATGAATTGCTGGGACAGTAAAAAATCCATATTACCAAAAAATTAAAAATATCAGAGTCTGGAAGACCTCTATAGATTTCAAGAAGGCTAGATCAAGATTATTTTTCTTCAGGAACCAAAAAGGGGTTGAGATGAACTTGAATCTTTGCTGGTGCTGAGCGTTTTGCCAAGACTGTTACTGTCACTGCCAACTTTTCTTTGTGATGTTTTAGGAATTGTGCTGGTTACTAGTTAAGTTGGTTTTTTTTAAAAAAAAGTTTGTTTTTTTTAAAATACATTCTAATTCTGAATCATCTGTAGAATCTGGGTTACCATTGTGTCAGCCACGTAGAGAAGTGATTGATGGCAAGCTCTGGTAAGGATGCATAGAAATGAGTGGAAAACTTTCAAATCTGAGCAGTCTGTGTCTGTTTAAAGCAAATTTTCCATTGGGTTTAACATTTTTAAGGGAAGCTATTAGTCTGAAATAGTTATTATGTTTTAGAAGGTAAATTAAAGTTAGATTTAGCTCTTTAGTGTCACACATTTGCCATGGTTTTCAATTCCAGTGAATGCAGGGTAAGATAGGCATAAGTCATTCTTAGGTGGCCAAGGATTTGAAAAAGCTTTTGGATATATATGATGGTGTCTTGGAATTCTGTGACATAACCAGGTTCTCACTCTTTCCTCCTTCACATCAGTCTTGAGCATCTGTTTGGACATTGGTTAGATTCCAGCCCACCCAACTTCAGGCTTTTAACTAAGGACCATAAATGAGAGGCTTTCATCTCAGTAGACAAGATGGACAGAATGAGTCAAATCCTTAACATTGGATGCCTGTGTCATTTTCAGTGTCTGAAATGTACATGAGGCATCCATACAATCCATGTCACGTGTACAGTCAAGCTCCTTCTGAAGTACTTGGCAAGATAACTCAGCAATTCTGACAGGACACTAAATGCCCCTGTTAGGCACCTGAATCTCACTTCTCGCATTGTCTGCACAAAGTGAGTCAGTCTCTTTAAGATCTGAACCTCAACTGCATATTCATTCATTTTCTGTGACCAGTGGTCTTCAAAAACAGCTCAAAAATAACAACACAAGAAATTAATCCTCATAGTTTCTGAGCAAAACATGAATGGGACTTTTAACCATAATATATGATCGGTTGCAGAAACTTTCTAGTGCTGTCCCATGATGTGCTAACTGACCCAAAGCATTAACAGATAATTGACCAATATGATCCAGGTCTTGTGAGATGTCAAGTGGATAACCTATCCTCAAGTTAAACCTTCGGAGTTTTGTGTGATGAATCCCATACTATTGTCAGGTTAACCTTGAGCAACTGGGAGATATAGGAACAAACCAATAAACAAACAAACAGCAAAACAAAACAAACAAAAAAAAAAGACCTGTCCAGTTGTCAAGAAAATATGTCTCATCTGTGAACTCTAATGAAGTAAGGACAGATGTTCCAAAAGTAATGATGAAAGTACTTGAGCTCTGAAAAACAAGGAAAAAAATTGGATACATTAAGGCCTTCGAGATTATAATGTAAGGGAAAATCTTCTGCTGGTACGAATGATACAGAAAAATGGCTTTATTGCTCTATACTACTTTCCTTTATATAATCGCTTTTTTTCCCTTTCTTTCTTTTTTGCTCACCTCCTTCAGGCACTTTGTTTGATCTCTTACATCACATGCATGGCTCTTCATTGCTTCCCTTATTTGCATTTATTTATCTTCTGGAGACTGCATCACTACACAATCAAACAAAATTATTGAACCTTGAAACAGTTCTAGATTGCAAAGATGACACCATAGTAAATTCACATTTGAAATAAAACCCAATCAAATATTATGAGAGGATATGTATCAAATCAACCTCCCGAGAGTGTTTGCATTATAAACTTAATTTTTCAAGACTATCTTTTCATTATAAACGTCCAGCCAAGTTCAGCTCCAGTGCAACTCATACCAAAGTCAAGTGCGTTACGCTAAGAATCAACTGGGATCTATTTATGCATTACAGGATAGTTTAATTTATCTATTAGCTTTATCTTTTAGTGATGTTGGAGGTAGTAAAAGACTGTAGATGAGATATGTTTGTAGTATGAAATGAAACTAAATATTGAAGCTTTTTCTTTATGTAATTTCTAACAAATACCCCAAAACAAGTAAAATAATGAAACAAATCTGTGAATAACATTAGAAATTTTGGAGGTATATTTGCTGGTTTTTTTCCTTTTTTATTTTTCCACGAAAAGCAATCAATCCAATCAATCAATCAATCCATTGCTGATCAGAATAGAATCAACTCAAGCAGCTGTCAGATGAAAGAACACCCATGGAAGCTAGCATTCTAATATTTTACCAGTTTGAAATCATTGTTTCCAATTAAAATGTCAATGTCCCTGAGAAAGCTCTGAATAACTTGACTTGAGCTGATGCTTCATCCGGGTTTGAGAAGGAGGTTAGACTACATGATCTGGTGCACCTTCCAACTTGAATTATCCTGTTTTGTTACCCCCTTCTGTTATGACAAATCTCACACTAAAACCCCAATATGGTCAGTAGCTGCAAGACTCATGTGTGTACCAAGAGACTAAAAAGGAAAAGAAGTCTATGCATGTTTAACAACCAAGAGGTGGAAGGCCTGTCCTTGGGATCCCAGCACAATATTGTAGGATGGGACTGAAACTTGCTTGTAGCATTTTCTAAGGGAACCTCAACGTCTCCATCTGAATACTTTTGATTTTGATTTACTGTGGCTCAGATTATCTTCCAGCCCTTGTCACAAATTTTCTATTGTCTAAGGAAATATAGCCATAGGTACTGCAGTTGAACTGCACAGAGGATGTAGTGACTGCTTGCAGAACTGATAGTTGTTCTTCTCCCTCCTCCAAAAATTTTGTATGACATGAGTAAGTCATATCTGCTTTATCTGTTTTAGAGATGAGGAGTAAAAAGGATAAGTGCTGTAAAAAATACAGCAGCATCTTCAGAGGCAGAATATTCTTCAAGAGTCTACCTGTCTTAGTTCAAGAGAGAACTAAGATATTATGCTTGCCAAGAAATAACCCCGCTCCTTTAAATTTAGGAAAACAGAACTTTAATTAGGAAAAAAAAAAAATATATANCTGACCCGCGCAGAAAAACCAGAAACACCAACCTCCCTTCCCCCTCTCTCCCCTGCGGGGGAAAGATCCCAACAAAGGACCTGGCCACAGTAGTTAATGTCTGCATATGCATGTCTTTTGTCTCTTTTGTTAAACATCTTCACCGAGGCTGGGGCGTTGGCTCCAAGCTATTTGGAAGGAATTCCAGTTTGAGTTTGAAACTGTAACACTACCATAGAAAACTTCCCCTGACTAGGACATCCAGGTAGTTAAAAACATTTCAATAAAAAAGCCAAACTTCAGGACCTGGGCCTCAGACAAGCCCAGGAGTAGGCAGCAGGACAAGAAACCACGGTCAAAATCATGTCTGAGGACCCTGTAACAATCACAGAACTATAGAATGGATTGGGTTGGAAGGGACCTTAAAGACCATTTCATTTCAGTTCCCCTGCCACAGGATACTTTCCACTAGACCAGGTTGCTCCAAGCCCAATCCAATGTGGCCTTGAACACTTCCAGGGATGGGGTAGCCACAACTTTTCTGGATAACCTGTTCCAGTGCATCACCACCCTCATAGTAAAGAATTTCTTCCTATCATTTAAACTAAATACCTCCTTTTTTAGTTTAATACTGTCCCCCCTTGACTTGAAATTGTATCAGGGGAGGTTTCAGGATGTTAGGACAAAGTTCTTTATCCAGAGAACGGTTGGGCACTGGAATGAGATCTCCAGGGCAGTGGTCAGAGCACCAAGCCTGCCTGAGTTCAAGAAGCATTTTTACAATACTCTCAGGCACATGGTGTGACTCTTGGCCTGTCTTGTACAGTGCTAAGTATTAAACTCAATGATTGCTGTGGGTCCTTTCCAATTCAGCAGATTCTGTGATTCTGTTAGTGTCTGCCTATATGAATGATTTGTTAGTTCCATATTTTGTGAAACACTGCCCATTTTTCCATGTGGGACCATGCACACATCCAATTTTCTCCACAAATGGTACAAAACTTTATGAACTTTTAGGTACAACAAGAGGAGACACTTCCCAACTGTTCCATACCCCCAGGAGTGTGCTGTGCAGACAGTTGTCTGCTGTGTCTACACTTACACACTGAGTCCTGACTCACTGATAAGATATTTGCAAGTGTTCAGCACACCACTAAATAATACTCTGTCTGTACTGGGCTGTCATTTCTCTTGCTTAATTAGAGCAGGGACAAGCTGACATCCAGCATATTTTAAGTTGTTTGGACAAATGCTGTGTATAACCCAAAAGAGGCAGACTGAACATACACACGCAAATATTTCACATCTGTCTTGATACATTATATGTTTATAAAAAGCAGAAGTAAATAATGAGCAGGATATGTTTCAGCATTCAGCTTTTAAAATAGCTTGTATAGCCATTTACGCACGTCTTGTAGAAGCCGGTTCTAAAAAATCACGAGGTGAAGATTTAAGTAGATAGTGCCTCTCTAAGCAAATGCAGGATGCCAAGGACTCACTTCAGAGGAGAAAAGGGCATTGTTGCGAGTGAATCACTCGTGAATCATCTCTGTGAACTTTTCCAGGAATGCCAGTTCGGTCACTGCAATGTGAACTTCTGAGCATAGACTTTATATGCTTGGGATTGTCATAAATAAATCATAGGAAAATGTAATGGGAAAATATGTAGCACGATGTAAAGGAAACATCTATATGGAATGTCAATGGAACTTAATAATTCAATTCAGTGAAGGTCTGTGTAAGGAAAATCCAGTGATCTGTGTGCTCTATACTATGGGACTTGAAGGATCATATGAGTTTATTGCAAGTTAACATACTGTTTCAATTCAATAGTGCATATGTCACTGATAACAGCAGTTCAGGATACAAACAAACAAATAAATAAATAAATACAATTCATTATCTGCTTCTTGCTAGGATATGAGGTGCCCTGAGACCAAGAGAAGGTGTAGATATTCAATACATCTCAAGGTCTTACCGAAAGAAACATGACATACATTGGTGTAGACGCTCCTGGATTTGAAGCCTGCAGGGATCCTTGAGGCTCCAGCACTAGAAGCAGAAGTAGGGAGAATGGTTATTATTTGCCTTATTTAAGCATGAACTTATTCAACCACATCTTAGAGACCAAAGTTTCAGGAATCCTTATCTAGAGCCAGGTTTTCAGAAAGAAAGGAGCCTCCGGTCTACGCAAAGTCAAACTGCTGCTTACATTTGCTCTGGTCACGTAAATAATTAAACTTATCTTTTTTTTTCTTCTTTAAATATAATGCTTTTAAGAGCACCCTGATGCAACTTCTATGGGAAAGAAGAGCAAAATCCTCCCTTCCTTATTTATTTCTAGGGAAATTAGACTAAGCCTTTGTTGAAGAAGCATTGCTTGGCTGAGTTTTTGACTTAGATACTCCAGATATTTGGCTACTGTTAACAGCTGTAGGGCAGGTTTGTCTTTTCTGATAAACTTGTTTAAAAGCAGCATAAGTCAAAAAAGCAACAAATAAGTGAAGCCATCTATCAAACTCATTTTTGAGTCCCAACCAAAAATTGGTATCTGATAATAATGTCTATCAAATCTGTAGCACAAACTGTTGAAAACTAAATGTACTGAGAACTGTATGGCACAAATGGTATCACATCATTCTTCACTAATCTGTGTCCTTTGACAGGAAAAGCTCTCTCCCTTCCCTTTTTGTGGGTGAAAAAGGATCAATAACGTTACATAAATTATTCTTGTGCCACACACCAAGGATAATGCACTATTAGGATTATAGAAATAGCATATTATTCTAGCATTATTGATACAATTAATTTTTTGTTTCCAATTCTGCAACTGCATGATAACAAAGTGTTAAATTCAAAATATATTAAAGTCAAGATTATGTTTCTTGAACAGTGGCATCTACTAAGATGACCTATGAAGTCTGGGACATCAAAATAGGAATGACAAAATATGACATACAATTTATATGAAATCTAAAGACTTCTAGAGTGTTGCCTGGAGACCCAGACACTAGTAATCTCTCCAGACATTGAAAATAGGGCTAATATATGAGGAAGAGTATGTAAGGCAAGCAATAAACATAAAAGAAAGCTCATGAGTTGTCAAGCTCTGTTTTGGCTATACAGTCTTTGTCTGAATTTAAGAAAAAAATACTGTGAGGAATAGCTCAGGGATGCTTTTTAGTTAGCCATTATCTTCTAATTGATGATCTATATTTTCACATATACATACTTTGACTTTTCTCTGCATCATAGCAGAAAACCCCTGTGGCAATGACAGAAGGAAAGAGAAAAAAAATCACTTCTAGGTGAGAACAAGGAAATAAGGTCTGACTGAATAACCTGAGCCTGTCTGTTTGTCTGCCAATTAGTCAGTTTATCTGTCTGTCTATCACTAGAATAAAAAAATCCCAATGTAGACATACTTCAGTATTAGGGTTTTCTTCAAAGGCAGGTAGAATCCTTTCAACATTGGAGCTGAAAGTAACCCCTAATTGTAATTAAGTGATGTAACAGTGGCAGATCATTTTTGAAAGTGTTGGAACTGCTTTTTGAAGTATTTTCTGTCTCATACCCTGAAAGAAATAAAATCTTATTTAACTTCCAAGCATACCAAGGACCTGAATATGCTATAGAAGTTCTGAGCTCTAGTACTGACTTTGGAAAAGTCATCTCATTTCTGCATGCCTTGGTCACCCATCTAGAAAATAGGAAGTATAGTATGTCTTTCTTGTCTATTTACAGTGTTAACTTTCTGGGCAAAGACAATGTCCTGTTGAGTATTTGTATCACCAACAACAGTAAGACCACAATTCCTCTTTGGAGTTTCCATGAGTCAGTGTGGATTAATAGACATAAAATTTGCCATAAATATGCTAAGAATCATCCAATTATATTTTTTTTTATTTCTAAAAGGAATCTCTCTTTCCATTTCAGATGTTTTAGCTAAATTCTGATTTCAGTAGTGGCTATTTTTTCCTTTTTCTGCCCAGTTTCCATTTGTTGCTGTTAGGAGAATTGTGAGACAAGGTTAAACAATGCATGGACGAATATTTTCTGTGTCCCACTATGAGTTAACTCTATTCTCACATGAATTTCGTGAATATTTTTCTTTCATGGTTTATAAGTCCCTTCAAGTCTTACGGAACATTCAGAGCTCCCCAAACTTGTTCTTATTCTCATTTGCATTTTCACGTTCTCTAAAGGCTCAGAGCACTGCAGAAATGTTCAATAACAGAACAAGTGACGGAACAACACAATAAGGTCTATGAGTACCATTGATTCCCTTTGACATATGGAAGAAAAAGGTAAGAACCTACATCTTTGCCTCCTGTCCCCCAGACAGGAAATGCTGTTTAAAAAAGGTTATAAATACATTCCACTTTAAAGCACCCAAACTGCTCTGTTGACTTCAGTATTTTCTGATTGAAATTTAAAGCTTAAGGGTGATACTGAGTGGTGATGTCCCCAACATTACAATGTTAGCTTGTAGTCCAATTATGGAGANTACTAGAATTTTAATTTCTAGGTCCAAATATTGATAAAATCATTAAGGAAAAAAGGGAACACTATATTGACATTTTTGAATTCCACTGTTAAAATCCACCATGCTGTCAAGGAAGAGAGTCCAGTTTTGGGAAATGCTCTGATGCTTCATCAGGCAGACATGCTATTGAGCTTTCCTTGTGGAGACACTAAAAGTTTAAAAACATGAGTGCACAAATAATTATTTTTTTAATAGAACTTCAAACGGATAACTGAAGAGGATGAACACAGACAATAAATGTGCTCCTTGTGTTATTCATACATTTCTGATTCCCATTCTGTGCTTATCTGCAGAGCCTCTTGAGTTGAAGCTAGCATGTGCCCGTGCTTTTTCCCTTGGAATAATTTGTCAGATGTCAGCCTTCCAACCCTTGTCCTCTTCCTTATTACCTTGCCTCAGTAGCCAGGCAGTGATTGGCAGCTGCTAGTGAAAATCTAGACCACACAACCACCCCACTGCACTGCAAACACAGAGTCAGAGACCACATACCAGAGTGCAAGAACAGCCAAGTGGCAAGGTGACAAACAATGTCGCCCCCATTGAAAAGGATAAATTAGCAGAGTCTTATTTTTCTCTTTCTGCCAGTTTCCAGGGGTGAAGCCAAGTGACAGCAAACTTGGCATGTATCTATCAACAGGAACACATCTGCAGCAGTGCCAAGCCTTAGAGTCATCCTGCCTGCCATTTACTAGATGTTAAGAGTGGTGCAGAAGTACAGGCCAGGATCTGAGTCATAGTCTGGTATTGTACAAATGCAGGGAAGAATCTAAAACATAGGGACCCTGCATTAAGAGAAATTTAATTTATAAAATTTATAGTCAAGATATATTTTTAGTACAAGGCTGCTGAGCACCCTCAAGGAAAGCAGACGAAACTCAGTTATGGATTTCACCAACCCTAATTTTAGAAGTAATTACAGGAATTAAGAGACATATGAAGATCTCTCTGCAGTTAGGACGATAAAAAGATCCCCTGAATCACACTGCTCCCCTGCTCCTTTGCCCATGCAATGTTAGAGGGTACTGCTTTCACTTGCCTTTCTGACAGAAAACAACATGTTATCATTACTCTGTTGATTACACAGTCACTTGTAACAGGCAGTTTGTTGCAGTTCACTTGACATATTTATTAACTTCGATCTTTAACTCTCAGTAGTATCTGGGTAGCTAATTTGACTCACTTCAAGAGCCTTGTCCAAAGTTACCTAGAGAGGCCATAGCATATCCACTAAAATGCCAAGTTTGTACTTTTTTGCCTGATCCCCAAATGTGCTTCCAGTATGCTCCTTTTGTCAGTTGCTTTGCTAAAATCAAGATAAAGAATATCCAGTAGATGTGTGTGCCCAGTTGCTTGAGCTCATTCTCTTCCATCAAGGGTTAGTCTTCCTTTCGCCAGACTTTTCCTCCGGTTTCAGGCCTCTGTAACTCCTGAAGTAAAATTTTAACAGTAAGAAATAAAGTGAAGAGGGAATTAAATAACCTAGTCTTTATCATGTCCTTCTTTTGCCCTTCCCCTGCCCTATTCAGCTGTGAGTGTATATCTTGCCTCATCTTCCCTTTGTGAACAACACATCTTTGTGGCTGTTGTTCATGTCCTTTACCAGATTTACCTCCAAACGGGCTTTGGCTTTTCTAACCCTATTCCTACACTCACGGACACTGTTTCAGTATTTGTGTGACTTGACCTTGCTTCCCATTCCTTTTAACTTTTGGGGTTTGTCTGTGTTTAGCCACATGAGTCTTCTGCCACCTTCATTTGATTTCATGCTGCCTGGGACAGAGTGTTCTTAAGCTTGGAGAGAGTGATCTTTGAACACCAGATAACTCTCCTGGGCCATTCTTCTCTCAAGCAACATATCCCAATGGTTTCATCCAAGTAAAAAGACTGAAATATGCCATTTTGAACTTCAGAGCTCTTATCTCACTATTTACCTTGCTAGCTCCTGTCAGGATGTGGCCACTACAATTAAGGTTGCTCCTGACCTTCACATTCACTCTAATGTTTCTCTTGTTTATATGCATGAGGACAGCAGATCTCCTTGTGTCATCAGCTCCTCAGTCCTCTGTGTTTTAAAGGTGTCATCAATGCATTCCCAAAAGCCTCACAGATCACTTGGGGTGGTTGAAATGCCTCATGAGAACATGGCTTGCAAACATGATGATTCTTCTACTTGCCTGGAGAAAGCCTCACCTACTTCTCCCTAACAAGGTATCACAGACACCCAAACACCACCAGTGCTGGTCCAATTGCTGATCATAACTTAGACACACTCAGATGTTGTCTTTCTTATCCTGGGCAATGCTCTTGCACATCAAGGGCAACTCCCCCTCGTCATTTCAGCTTGTCCTTCCTAAACATCCTGTGTCCACTCACAGTAGCACTCCAGGCATGGGAGCTCTCCTGTCATGTCTTTGCGATCCTAATGAGATTGTGGCCCTGCAACTGCACGCAGCCTTCTAATTCCTCTTACTTTAACCCCATGCTATGTGCTTTAGCATACGGATCTTTCAGAGAGGACCCAGACATGCTGATTTCCCGGGAAAGATACAAGGAGCTTACCACATAATGTTGTCTTGCTGTCACTTCCTTATTTGTGTACATGCAACTGAGGTAAACCACACACAGCCCTGTTTTGTCCATTATCAGGTGTACTGTCCAAATCACCTTGCACATTTTCCTTGCCAAGCCAGTCTACCATTGCTTCTCTTTGATTGAGGGTCATCATTCTTCTTAGTCAGGTGTCCTTAACATGTCTCTCAGATGAACCTCTCTCCAAGCTTCATAGAAATCACAGCATACTGATGAAAGCCTCTGAGAGGTTATAGGAAATAAAAGCCAAGTTGTACAGCAATCATAATTATTCAGAAGTTGGGTTAATTGGGTTAATATTCTCAATGAAAGCAAGTGCTCTTTCTTGAAGATGTGACATCTTCCTATTTCTGTCAGCCACTATTCCCTCATTGCACTCTCTACGGACTGGCATAGAAATTCAACTGCCCTTCCATTTACCTGTTAAATGTCTGGCATTTTCCTCTGCTGAACTCCCTACCTGCTGTGTGCCTGGTGTTGTTTCCTGCTGTCTACTCCACCTGTCCACTTTACTCTTTTATTTCCTCCTTAAATGTTAACATGGCACAGATGGGCTCTTACTGCCTGTGACTTTCTAATGGAGTTGTTGAATGTTAATAATACTTTGGAATTTAAAAGGAAAAAGAGATGGACAGCCACTAAAACACCAAAGAAAATAAAGATATGCATCCAATGTATCCGTCTGTAGGAAACAGTGAAATAGCTCACTCGAATGTTTATTGTTGTAATATAGAAAAATTGAGAGTCCTCAGACAACACAAAGAGTTCCCTGTAGACAGTGAAAAAAATTGCAAATTATTACTTCTTTATATTAGAGTGTGAATGTAAATTTGCCACACACACAGATCCATGGCATAAAAATAAGGGTGAAAAGTAAAGATTCTTCAGGGGTAAAAGAAGTCTGGGTTTTGCTTTGAAGTCTCTAACCCATTTTAGAGAGAAAATAACCAAGGCATTAATGATCAGACATTCCCAAAATTTTGCTCCTTTGGAGGGCCCTGTCATTTTCATGTTATCATCCATTCAGAGAGCAGATGCAGCTGCTGGCATACTCGCAGCTGCCTCATCTCTCTTGATGTGTCCCTGTTCTTGCTTAATAAAAAACTTCTGTCTGGTTTGGCACCACCTCCTGTCTTCTTTTCTTTCCTCATCTAAAACTGCTAGATGCCAAAGAGGACAAAGAGACATCCACCAGGATATTTTAGGCAGCTGGGTAGCTGTGGTTGCTCTAGTTCACAACCGTAAGATCCCTGTGAGACAATACAGCTGCTACCCTGAATGAGCTGCCACTGGAAGGTCAGTCTTACCCTCCAACATTAAACACTCCAGAAAATTAAAAGTCTGAAAAACAATTACTTGTCTCATTTTGCTGAAGTGGTTGAGAAGTCTCACCTCACACTTTCAAACCAAGACATAACTGAATATATGAAAGCAGACTATCACTACAGATTTGTTTGTAGTACTGTATATTTTTTCTGTTGAACAGAATCTTGAGCACCTTGGCATGGCTGAGATGCCTGAACCTTCATCTCGTCTAATGCTCTGGTGCTCTAGATGCAGGAAAGTGGAATATGCTGCCTCTATTTTTACATTTGGGAGTCAAAATAAAAAAGAAAAAAGAATGCAGTATTGTCAATACACAGCATTCTACTAGATTGCATTAAAAATCATGCTATTTGAAAACAAAATAAATAAATTATGGGTCCTTTTATTTGTAAGGTTATATTTTCAATGTGACAACTGGCCTTTCACATCTTTTTCCTGCTAATAAAAATCTTCCCTTCATCCTCCTTCTCTTTCCTTTCCCAGTCTTCCTCCAACCCTTTCTCTCTGAAGATTCAAGAATGAAAACAGCCCCACAGTACAGTACACTGCTAATCTGCAGATTTCAGGAATTCATCAGTGCCCTGTGTTTCTTTAGTATTTATACACAAATTTGGGTAATTGTTTTAGTTGTTTACTCATCTAAAAAATGTGAGCAGTGTACAGACAGCCTTTACAGAAGTATTCTGGAAATTCATAAATTCAGTAAATAAAGGTAGCGCAAATGTAAAACTAGAGGACTGAAAATAATATCTGAAATTAACAGTCAGGCTGCCTCTAATACAGTCATGACATGCAGCTCTGCTTACAAGTATACCATTTTACACCTAAAACCTACTTTTTACTGACTCTGCTTCTAGCAAGAGGTTATTCTACAATTTCAAAACCCAGAAAACTTGCCTCTATGTTTTAATTTTAAACTGAAATTAAATTGTATTTAATCCATTTTTATGTTATCTATTATATTTATCCTTAAATTCCATTATCATATATACAATCATTTATCATTCAGTGTATAGACTGAAATTATATTCCCTTCTCAGCCTTCACATGGTTAAGTCAAATTCTTTTAGTATAAAACTGTACTTCATATTTTTGTCAACTTATTTCTTCTGATGTTTCTGAACTTTTCTTTAAAAAAGTGACCAGTATGGGTTGCCAACATCCAAATAAATCTTCTCAAGCACACAGTGCTGAAAATCTTTTGCCTGACCTATAGGACCCTAAGATCACATTAATCTCTTTCACACATGCATCATACTCAATATTCATAGATATTTTATGATCACTTAATATATATTGTCTTCCCCTTTTTTGTAATTTCTAATTGATAGACTCCCAGCTTATGGATGAATAATCAGTTCTGATCACCTAATACATTTTTGTAGACCTAAATTTCATAGTACTTTTAATTTTGTTCTCCAGATTGTTGCCTAGCTCCTTCAAATATTTGTGCCATCCTAATCCTAATTTGATGTTCTTAGAGGTTTAAATTTCTCTACTTATACAGAGGATATGCAAGACTTTGTTAACATCTAGAATTATGGAAGTACTTGCAAAAGAGGGAGAGCTCCAAATCATCCCATTTGAACTAAAGGCATTGGCTCTGTCATGGTTTAACCCCAACCAGCAAAGAAGTATTACGCAGCTACTTGTTCACCACACCCTTCCCGGAGTCAGAAGAAGGTATAAGCCATGGGTTGAGATGTTGCTGCTGCTGCTGCTAACAACAATAGTAATAGTAACAATAATAACAGTAACAATGATTTTGTATTAATAATAATTGAAATTAAGAAGATTGCATGCCCACAAGCAGTGATCAGCCCCTCTCTACCAATACCCCCTAGTTTATGTATGACCCTTTATGGAATGGAATATCCCTTTGGCCAGTTCTTGTCAGTTTTCCTGGTCATGCTCCCTCAGAACTTCTTGTGCAACTGCTTCCTGGCAGAGCATGGGACATGGGTGCTGGAAGAGTAAGCCCTGCTTAGCAACAACTAAAACATCACTGTGTCATGAACATTATTCTCATACTAAACCCAAACCACAGCACAGTACCAAACACTAGAGAGAAGATTAACTCTATCCCATCCAAATCCAGAGCAGGTTCAAAGCATGCTGTTTATTGCAAAGAGCAATTCCACTAAATAGTTTATTCAAGTGCCTCGTAGGCGCATTCATCTCACCTGACTTCAGGCACTTACCCAATGAGTGCAACTGAGAACTGAATATTGCACTGTACTCATGAAGTGAACCATAGGCAACTCTTACAATATTTCAGAGCATTTTAAACTTTAATTACTTTCTTGAGTACTTACAGGACTTTTCTTGCATCATTAACTTTAGGGATAGCTTAGAGTAATTTGACTTCTAACTAGGGTGCTACTATTAAGTTTATAAAGTTTCCTAAGGTGAATTAAAGCTTGTGCAGAGACGAAGATAACATTCTTTTACCCTTAGAAGTGCAATCAGGATAATCTGGTGACAGATATGCTCTACCTATCTGGAGTATATCCTTCATGCTTCAAAATCTGGAGTATATCCTTTATGCTTCAAATTCAAAATGCTTATTAAGTGTAGAGGGTTGGGACAAAATTTTCACAGGGGAAAGTCTAACTATGTCTATGGAAGGGTTATTGTACCTTTCTCTGAAACATCTGGCGCTGGCCAATATTAGCAACAGAAGACTGGACTAGATGGACTGCAGGTCTGATCTGGTGTGGCAGTTCCTATGTTCCTGTGTTTTTCCTCCACCTGGTGCAAGGGCAAAACTGTCAGGTATAATGAGGAAATCTTTATTCAGGTCTCCGGGTAAGACTATAGATTTGGCAATTAAAAAATCATCTTTTGAAAAACTCAGAGAATTTTGCCTCTTTTACTAATAAAATGTACATTATCTCTTCTGAAATTTTGCCAGTTCTTTCCCTATTTGTATCTGAGTCATATTACTACAGATAGATGAAAAGGACATTTCCAGAGAACTTATGTCTACTATTATTCTCTATTATTTTTATTATTGTCATGCAGCTGTGGCGTTGACTTTGTATATGAGATATATTCATCATTCACTCATTTATTCATGATTAGGCTTCGCAAATGAAGATGTGGGATAAAAGCTATATTAGTGTATAGGAAAAACATTTTTGTCTCTAAAAGCTTATAGACAGGTTAATTTCCCCTAGTCTTAGGTCTCTAATTGTAAATCTTGAATGAACTGCCTAGTTATATTCTGACCAGTGTTACTTGATGCAGAGGCGTAGGGACTTCCAGGTGAAGGTTCAGCTCTGAGAATTGACCCACGTCCACCATCCCCAGTGGGCTGACATCAGCCAATAGACAAGGTAATATAAAGAATCAGCAAGGAAATATTGTGCATCATTTGCCAGATAGTGATCTCAGTACACCAGCAAGATAATTATTGTGCATTTTTTAGTTTTCAGGAACTGCAACATAGTTTTAACAATACTGTGAATATTTTTTTTCCCTACTTGAGCCTCAAAATGTAATGGTAATTACTTGAAAAGTAATTTGATGGAGAATGGCATAGAAGAATGTGGCATTTTGTATCTACAAAAAACTTCTGTTGCCTAATTATAGGTATTTGTTGCTTATTGAAATGTCTTAGACTATCTGTTGATGTTCCTAACAGTGCAGGTGCTTTATCATATCCACCATTCCCACGGAGATGTTGCAGAAACCCTGGATCATGACCTTGTCAACTCTGCCTGAGGTTCTTTTAGCTTCAATTTTCACTTCTCACAGCTCTTATCATAGCTATGTCTGCTACAATTTAAGTGAACCGGTTACCAATTAAAGGCTTGATGAAGGTATTCTGAATTTGTCACTTAACCGAGTTAACTAATTGAGGCATACAGTCATCCTAGATTCTTATTACATTCAGTGGAGAAAAAAAAGACACCTGCAAATGCTGTGTCAGATCTAAAATAAGCTGAATTGTCTTTTAGAGGTGCTTATTTCTTCCTTCCATTGACAAGAGAAAGAACACAGCTGAACAAGAGCCTAAATTTAGTGCTCCCAGGAAGCAAATGGGATATTAGGAAGGATAAATCTGGCTATAACAGTTGGATCATAAGGTCAAGTGCTAAAACTCATCACCCTGCTGGAAACAGTGAAATGGAATTACACTTCTTCGGTACATTGTTCCATCTTCTCTCACCTTCCTCTGCATGAGACTCTGGCTAATCACTTTTCCTACCTTACATGATTTCCTATCTCAGTTGTTTGCGTTCCTAACAGATTTTGCCAAAAATAAATAAATTTTAGTGGTGACTATTCAGAATCTTTCATTTAATCTCAAGTACCAAAGCTGAAATGCAGTACTAGTGAAAGGGATTATTCATATAAATAAAATTAAACTTAGGTTTTGATATTGACAATGAAACAAATAAAATACTTCAGACTGAACTCAACAGAAGTCCAGACAATGATATTGTAGTCATATTTCTTGACTTTTGCCTGGATAGAAGGAGAAGCAAGTTCAGAATGACACAGTGTTCAGTCAATATCACTGTTTCAAAAGTAGACATAATATAGGGAAAAGAAATGCAACACCATTAGCAAATGGAGGACTGCAATAATTGAATTGTGATTCTTGATCAAAATTGAAGACTTTTTATTATCACTGCTGCTGTTTCTTTGATTCATGATGTGAACAGGACTTTGTTTTCTATGTATCAAATTAAAAAAAAAGATAAAGAGCTAATAAAATAAGAGGTAACATATGGAGTGTGGCACTGGCTGCATAAAGATTATGGATTTTATTATTTGTTGAAATGGAAATGTCAATGTAATCTCATGGGCTGATGCCATGGAAATTCCATTGGATTTTCCATGTTAGTGATGCATTTATACAAGCCTTTTGGATTATAAATGTACAACATAATATTAACCCATTAGGTTGTCTGTGATGTCTACCAGCTTTCAATATTCTGTCAGTTCTTTCTTTCTTTCTTTTCTTTCTTTTTCTTTCTTTCTTTCTTTCTTTCTTTTCTTTCTTCCTTCCTTCCTTCCTTTCTCTTTCTCTCTTTCTTTCTCTCTTTCTTCCTCCCTTCCGAATTCCGAATTCCTTCTGAATTCCTTCCTTTCTTCTGAATTCCTTCTAAATTCCTTCCAAATTCATTCCTTCCTTCCAAATTCCTTCCTCTCTCTTTCTCTCTTCTTTCATTCTCTCATTCTGTAATTCTTTCTATTTATTTTTTTCGAAATTGAGGGTGCCTTTCAGATTACAGCTATTAACATATTTATGTATCCAATCACATTGCATACAAAGTTTATGAAAGAAAGTTGTTTACAGATCTACGTGAGTAAGTACAGATGGGGACATATGTTTCCAGGTTGCCTTTAGAGGGAAGAATTCTGGCAGATGTTGAAGAAAAGGGTGTTCTCACATTGAACTGTTCAATACCGCAGTTTCCCATTCAGGTGGGGCACACAGCTCTCACAACTTTTGTAATCTTATTGCACTAAGGTGTACACTACAATTTGATAGTCAATAGAAAAATTGAGAAACCACCTTAAAAGGTTTCAACTCATGTTAGATGCCTGTTAGAACCTGACAAAAATCTTCCTGTAGATATTCATTTCTCCTGTCATTGACTGTAAAGGGGCTCTTGATCACTACATCAGTCTTTGCAACTGATATTTAGATAGCTATTTCCATAGATTAGGGCATGAACTGTGAATCAGTTTATGCCTTTAATGTAAAACGCACTAAAAATATAACTAAGCAAATTAAAAGAAACATAGATTGATCAAACCTTGCTAAAATGTTCCAGATCACAAATGGAATGATTGACTTTACTGAGATAGACAGCAGACACAAGTCATAATTGTTCATGCCAGACTAAAATATGTTCAACTGTATTATTTGATTGTCATATTATAAGAAGAGGATGGAACTGGAAAGAGAAGAGGAAAGGAGAAGATAGGAGTGACAGTAATCTACTAAAAGATAGTACATAGTGAAGTAACTTAAATGACTGGAGATAAATAAGTAAGTCAAACCTTAAGGGAACATAAGGAACAGGGTGAAGAAATGGAAGAAAAAGAGCGCTGAATTGGTAAGGTGGAATTCATTACTGCCTTAAAGACAGAACCTGTGAATATCAGTGTAAATAAAGATGATACACTTAGTTTTGTAAGAAGAGAGTATTGATGAGATGGAAATGGCATTACTGGGCTGTAAGGTGTGAGAAGCAATTCATCCTCATCCTTTCATGTGATTCATGGAAGCAGTCATGCAGGTCACACAGTGGGGAAGGAGTTACAGTGTTAGATATCTGGGATGACAACACATTTTGGTAAGAAGTTTGCAAAGAAAGGGGTCTTTTTCAAGGTGTTGTAATCCACATCAGAAACAGAAAGGGTGGGATGCAAATATTTATGAAGATTAAAGGAAACCAAAAATTACTGAATCATAAATAACAACATTAAGGTTTCTGGCTTCACTACTGAAGAAAATAGTGGATCTCCTCTCTCCTCCCCATCTGCATAGTTTTAAGGCAAAACCATGAAAGACTGAAGAATCCTCACAAGCCTTTTTCATAAGGGGTATGTCAGTTTTCCCTTAGCTCTGTGAAAAGACGGCTTATACCATACCATGGCTTTTCTAGTCCACAAGATGTCTAACATGGCAATGCTCCCTCTACCCACCTTCTCAGATTAATTAATAAAATCTGCCTTTTCAAATCATTATCGAACCACCTCAGCAGAGCCAAAATCTCTTTCAAGACTGCCAAACTTTGGTGCTCAGCTTATGAATAAAATTCTAGGCAACAAAACAGTATCCATTTAAATAAATGCCTAAGCAAACTGTTCAAGGGAGAGTGGAAGCAGAGTTTGAAGACCTGCAGACAGGAATATTTTCCACCTGGTTTTAGGCATCTGAGTTGGTGCTTAAAGATAGACATTTGTGAATGAGTGATACACAAATGTTAGGTAAATGAGACCCACTTTAGTTTTTTCAGCTGGCTCTTTTGAGACTACATTTGAACACTTCTGTGGGTTTTGCAGTCAACTCTACTATCTAAAAAGCATTATTAGCCTTATTTAGGTAATTTAATTGCTGTTGTAAATATTGATATTATTGGTCATGTCTGAAAATGTCATTAAGACAGATTCCCCTGGAAAAACAGAATCAGCTTCAGAGAAGCAAGGTGATTTTTCTAATTCCACAAAGCACCGTACTGTTAGCATCAGAATACACACAAGCCCTGGGCTCTAATCACTTAACAATGTTCCCTGACCTAGATCATTTGCACCTTAAAATTGGTAGATTTTATTTCATCTAATACCGTTGCAAAAGGTTTCACTCTAATTATATTTGAAACTTCTTTTTGTTTTTCTATTCCAAGCCTGTTTCTGACTGTGTGACAGACTAGAACATTGGATGGAAAATTCAGCATTTGCAATTCAAATTCCAAGAGAAGGTTTTAATGCTGAATACTTGTGGATAACATTTAAAAGTCCTGTAGAGTTAAACAATGTAGATTTTTTCCAATACATGGTGAACTGACTTTACAGATATTATTCAGTTAAGATCTGGAGATAATATTAATATGGTACTTATGCATAAAACTCACAACAGGCAAGTATTTTGTAAATTCAGCATTTAGTTATCTCTTATCCATTAACAAGAAGCAAAGCAAACAGCTCCCCCTTATATTCATGCCCCGAGCTAAGCAAGGGGAATGGAAAAGGTTTTTAGAATTACAAATAGAACCTTTAAATTGTAGAAACTTGCTAATTTCATTTATGAAAAGCATTGCAGAACTTCTGCTTTCTATACCAGTTGTTATTCAANAAAAAGAGAAAGGAAATAATCCTGCAAGGAATTCAGTCACTGTTTCTTTTCAGAGATCAGGCTGAAATACTACATGTTTAAATATGCAAATTAAAGCAAAACTTGAGAAAAAGAAAAGGGGACAGGGGGGAGAAATGGAGAAAATACAGAAAGAATTATGAGCTAAGTTTTCAAGAATAGATACCTGAAAATATGTGAATTCACCCGTATAATTTTGAAATTACAATATGTATTTCATTGTGGAAATTGCAAATGCATATTTTCAAATATTAAAGATTTATCTTTCTTATAGGACTTTGCAGGTATTGAAGCCCTAAATATAAATTAAGAATAAAATTATTTCATGTGTAAGAATTCAGAACAAGGGTTTTGCACCTCCTAAATCCCACTCAAGCCCTCAAAATAGGATTTAAGAGGGACTTACGAGGCTCATAGGCAATATGCAGCTGGTAGAATTTCACCCAAAGGGATAAAGCATATTAGCATTACTTCTGCAACTAGTTTCACTGCAGTCTCTCGGACTAATTACCTAAGATGAGAGTCCTTTCTTCAGTCTTTTAGTCTGGCAAGACAGATCATTTAGAAATACCAAATATTACAAAAAGACAAGGGATTGGATATGCCATTATGTACTTTCACAGTCAGATTCACAGTAACCCAGGACACAAGAATGTTTTTTTCAAAATTTGTGACTAATGAGTTAAGCAATCTTCTGTGCATCTTTGAGAGAGAAGCAAATATTGCTCCCCCCATTTATAGACAGGGATATCAAAACAGAAAAGTCATTAATTGTTCAATATCAAATATCGAGTGTGTCTAGACTATTGACTGAATCTGAATGAGATGCCTCCCCACAGATGAATATTTTTGACTTAAAGGAAGAAATTAGAAGTCCCAATTTGTTTTCACTTAGCATTATAAACCAATTGAAAATATTACTGTAAAGCAAAAAGTTATAAGTGTGAAATTTCAACTAGACAACACCCAAATTAATGGTCTCCCCTTGGACTTGAAAGAAAAAATTAACAAATTGCCTTATTTGTTCCCAGATTTTAATAAAATTATTTTCCAGCTTTCCATATCCCCAGTTGCAGAGCTGGAAATGAAACTATAACCAATGTTTCAAGAGAAAAACAAGGTGTGTTTTTCTCACATTATTTCCACATTAAAAAGCAGGGATCATTGGGCAAGGAGTCTTTGCCTTGAACATTTTTGACAGGCTGTGCAACTTTTGTCAAGGAACAAAATACTTCTCTTATGACCTGAAATATTGATATATATATATAAAAAATATTTATTTAATTGAAAGAAATCATCTTGTTCTGTACAGTCTCCAGGAAACACACCCAAAGTGCAGAAATACAAGAAAACATGTTGACTCAATGTAAATGCGTGATGGTGCACTTACTGGTGCAGAGTCTTCAAGTTAGGAAGGCTTTATTTCATATTTCCCTATTCCAGATATGTCCAAAGAATAATATCTCTGTAAGTAAACTGAGATAATGATTCCTGCTCAAAAGAGGTCACATCTGAAACTCTTCTTGTGCAACTGACTTATGGTAAAGCTACTACTGGATCGGAATTTGCAGTTTTTTACAATTTCACAAGAATTTACTTTTTTTTTTTGTCCCCACACCCTCACTTCTTTTCTTTTTTCTTTTTTTTTTTTCATCTGTGGTGATCTTCAAAGCTTCATCAATTTCACTCATGTTATCACTAGATTAATTTCCAGGTGAATAACCCATTCTTTTCCACAAAGCACCTATTTGGTGTTCTTTCCTTTTAATCTTCCCTGACCAGATATTTTGGTGGACCATCAACAGCATCTGGGTAACAACACACCCATGGAACTGCAGTGTGCGATTTACTGCAAAAGCCTGTGCAGATCTTTATGTACAGTATTGCCAAATATAAACAAATGCCCTAAACCCACCAGTTTTCTCTGTAAATCATCTATCATTTGAGTTCTTTTATTGCAACTCTTTCATTTTTACGTCTTGAAACAATCCCCAGACAATACAACGTGTTTCATCCTACTTGCTGAGCTCCATATGTATTATTTTCTGATTGCTGTAGGCAACATCTTAACATTTTACAGTTTGGTAGAGTTCAGTTAATGGAAGGTGTAGTTTTATCAAACTGATGTTTTAAAGTCCTGAAGGAAATAGGTTTCACAAGGGCATCAAGACTGGAGCGTAGAGACTGGTTGAACAGCAAAGAGGATTTGGGTTTAATACTTTTTGTAAGAAAGCAAACCCATTAAGTATTTGGCAGGGATGATAAACTGAATGCCAGTCTCTCTTTTGGACATAAAGCAATTGCATCAGCAGATTGCCAATACCCATGCTCAGCATAGGTAGCTCCTCCATAGAGACTTCTGTATAACACAAAATAACATGGCTCCTGGAAAAGAATGATGTTGAACTCTGTAGAGAAAGAAAGTGAAGACACTTTTAAGGAAATGCAAATAGCTAAGAAAATTGGTTCAGTTAAACCTCTCTTTAGTGTTTGCTGTGAAGAGTATAACTGGTTTCTTTGAAAAGCAGTGTTATGTTCTTGCACAGCAGAGAGAGGGGAGATGAGGTACCTGGCTGGATATGCCGGTAAAAAGTAATTTTAGTATGTGAAGACAGAGCAGAGTCATCCTCTGGAAACAACATCTTCCTGAATTTACAGCAATTTGTATCTAAAATCCTGAAATTTGCCACATTTGTACTTAACTATTAGCATGTAAATAGACTCAGAAGAGTTAATGAAGCTTGTCATGAATTTATAGTTAGGGAACACATATAGGTACACCAGTGAATTAAGTCCCTATGGCCAAATCCAATGTCCAGTGAAGCCAAATAAACAGCTACATCAAGCATGAGATCAAGCCCTTTAACTAAGATGTAAACACAATTAAGACCAGACTGTACTATGTCTGGAGCTTCTGTGCCCAGCTACACCTAAGAAAAACAAATTACGCTCAAAAAAATGAAAACAGAATTAAAAAAAAAAATCATGTTCAGTATTAGATGAGGAATGGGCATTAAGTCCAGTTTTATACATCTCAGCTTGTTTGAATCTTTCAAACATTAGTAGCCATTTTTGAGCTCCTATGGACTTTTTACAACATCACCTTCACAAGCAGATTACAGTGAATTCTTAGTGTATGGTACATTATGCACACAGTGGTAATTGTAATTAATTCCAAAGGTATTTATAAAGAACCCAGTGATGTGTCCTGCATTGTCAGAGTAATATGCCCTAGTTTCCATTCTAAACAATACTTTTGCTCTGTTGTTGTTTTACAGTGTGAAGGTTTTGTTTGTTTGTTTTTCCCAAACTTCTTTTGAAAAATCGAGAGGAATTTTCCATACACAATAAAAGGTGTTTTACTTCCTCATTCTTGTCTCCATTAGAAAATGAATTAGCACCAGACCCACAGTGGTGAAACAACAACAAATCTAAGAACTCCTGATAATGAGGAATGTCTCCACACAAACTTTGCTGTAAGTCAGCATGTAAAGGTAAGCACGTAAAGGACAAGGATTTTAATAGGCTAGATGTAATCTTCTAAGTATTCTGATTTTAAAATGTTGACCTGTAATTTTCCTTTTCTCCTTCACCTACTGGAACCAGTGCTCCTATCTGGTTTGAACTTCAAGTCACCTACAAAAATAAAGGACTCAATCAGCTGTTACATACATTGATTTTATAAACTCAAATACTTACAAAATGTGAATATAGAAGGCTTTCTCATACAATGGTCCATGAATATTTAACAGAGACCCTTAACTGTTATGCATTTATGGATATTTCCATATACTATTTCTCCAGCTATGTTGCTGGGGTATTGAAGAGAGAAAAATCCTAATTAAAAGTAATCTAAATTGGCTAAGAAATGCAAGAGAAATTCTAAATAAATCCCAGGATTGCCTATACTAGCTAGTGAATAAAAATAGTTATTTTTAATAGGCCCATAAGAGATTAATAGAAATGTCTCAAGTGGTCTGTGGGTTTGCAGGCCATGGAAGATTGTGGTGATGTAGTCTAGCAGCTAATGCACATGTGAGCCTGGTACACATACATAAACGTGGATTTCTGTGTTAATGTGCCACATCCCACCCAAAATCCTCCAGTACAAAAGAAAAAAAAAAGGTAGAAGGAAAGCTCATTTTCATCCAGTCAACAGACACAGCAGAGCAAGGATTTGCAGAACAACTGCAGAAACATGGTAGCTGGATGTCAAGTAATAAGTATTCCTAAGGACAGACCACATTTAGCCCATGTTGGGTAGATATATTTTACTCAATCTGGTCTAAACTAGTTATCCAAGTCTGAGTTAAGCTCTCCTACAAAGAGCTACAATTTAAGGAAGTGACTTGTCCTATATACTTAAATTTCTGATGTCTGAAATTCAATGGGATGGATCACAGAGTCACAGAATGGCCTGGGTTGAAAGGGACTTTAAAGATCATTTAATTCCAACATACTTGCCATGGGCAGGGACACCTTCCACTAGACCAGGTTGTTCAGAGTTCCATCTAACCTGACTATGAGCACCTCCAAGGATGTGGCAGCCACAGCTTCTCTGGTCAACCTGTGCCAGGGCCTCACCATCCTCACAGGGAAGAAATTTTTCTTAATATCTCATCCAAACCTATTCTTTCAGTTTGCAGCCATTATTCTTTGTCCTGTCACTACATGCCCCTGTAAATAGTCCCTCTCCATCTTCTAGGTATCCTTCATGTACTGGAAGGCAGCAATAAGGTCTTCCCAAAGCCTTCTCTATCCCAGGATGAACAATCCCTATTCTCCCAGCCTTTCCTCAATGGAGAGGTGCTCCATCCCTTTAGTCACCTTGGTGCCTCCTCCAAACTTGCTCCGACAGGTTCATGTTCGTCCTGTGCTGGGAGCCCAGGGCTGGAGGAAGCTCTGCAGGTAGGGTGTCACCAGAGTGGAGATAAGAGGCACAATCCCTGACTCATCCTGCTGCCCGTGCTGCTGGGGATGAGCTCAGTAGACGCTTGGTTTCTGGGCTGTGAGTGCACATGGCCAGGTCATGTCCAGTCTCTCACCCATTAGCACATGCAAATCTTTGTCAGCAGGGCTGCTCTGTCTTCTCATCCTTCAGCCTGCACTGGTCGTGGGGGTTGCCCTGTCCCAGGTGTATCACATTGCTCTTGCTCTCACTAAGTGAATACCACCTAAAAAGACTAAGAAAGGGTGTTGGATAAATACCGTGGGTAAAAGTGTAGTGTTTTAACCCCATCTGGCAACTCAGCCCCACACAGACACCCTATCACCCCATCCTGTCAGTGTCAGAGAGACTCTGAAAAGTAAATGTGAGATAACTCATGGGTTGAAGTGAGGGCAGTTTAACAGGCAAAGCAGAAGCCATGCACGCAAACAAATCTTAACAAGGAATTCATTCACTGGTCCTCATGGGCAGACAGGTATTCAGCCATCTCCAGGAAAGCAGGGCTCCAACATACATAATGGTTACTCAGGAAGACAAAGGCATCGCTCTGATTGTCCCTTTGTTTCTCCTTCTCCCAGCTTTATATAGTGCACATGACACTGTAGGGTGTGGAATATCCCTGGGGTCAGCTGTCTGGGCTATGTCCCTTTCCAGCTTCTTGCACACTGCCAGCCCCCTCGCTGGCTGAAAAAGCAGAAAAAGTCTTGACTTCCTATAGGCACTATATAGAGACAAGTAAAAATATCAGCATGTTATCAATATTATTGTTACACTAAGTCCAAAACACAGTGTTGTACCAGCTACTGGGAAGAAAATTAACTCTATCCTAGTCAAATCAGGCACAAGAAGTATTAGAATTTATTCAGGTATTCCATGGACGAAAAAAGCACACCAGAATTTATTAGTCATGTAATTTATTAGTTGTTAATTACTTGCTTCTCTTTATTAACATATTACACCTCAGAGAATAACTCTGAGGTAGGTAAATTAAACTAGACTTCCTATGCTGATGTGTAATTTGCAACACAAAGAATGTAAATAATGAGCAGAGATGGGAATGGAAGTTAGTACCCTGACAATGATAATTTTATCTGAGTATTGCCTTTGGGGCTTAAGTATGTGCAACAGGAATCACAGCAGGAAAGCAGGAGCTGGAGGTAATATATCAGAAACAAGAACACAGAAATGAGCAGAAATGATCTAAACAGAACAAGACACGGTCATAAAGAAACAAGAAAACTTCTCTATATCTTGGAAGATGGTAGGAAAAATGATCTGGCAAACCCTCTTTAGGAGTGTCCCACAGTTACCAACAGCAGCATGAGAGAAAGATGCATACAAGTAGTCTTGTGCTGTGGCAGAGACATATTCCCACTTATATCGGATGTCTATTTAGAAGGCAACTTCTGGTCAAGAGAGAGAAACCTCCTCTCAGAAACAATGACCTGAGTGCAGGCAAGTAGAATCTGGTTTCCTCTCACCTCTCTTCAGATGTTTCACTGCAGTTTCTGTGTTCAGCATTCCCACAGTCACTCTCCATAATCAAAAGAGAGTGGGAGATTAGTATATACTTAATATATACTTAATATTTGTTCTTGTTAACACCGGTGCTTCTACATTTGGTGCATCATGCTGCTTCCAGTGTCATTCTAACACTGCTCTCGTATGAAGGAAAGCATTCATGGATTAAGGTAAGCACAGTACCAGTGAAGAGTTTGCCAGAGATCTGTTATTTGACAGAAATATGGTCAAAAAGACATATTACAGTGATTCGAGATGAAACCAGTCTAGATTCATCAAATCTATGAGAACTTTTCCATTGACTTCAGTGAGCAATGTACTGAATGCTATGACCTCAAACAGTTGCCTATTTTATGTTGCAAGTCACAAAGGCCAGAAGTTTTATCCTGAAGGTCTTGAGTTTCATACAAGGGAAGTAGCCAGTGACAAAGGAGTAACTTAGATCATGTAAGTGCAAACTTCAAATCGATAAAGTGATGAATGTTATCAATATTATTAATAAATGTAAATAAGATCATGGATCTTTGTGTCAAAAAGGCTTTTTTCTTCAGACTTTTGCATATAAATAAGAATAAATTTTAAAAAATATTAGATATTGAAACAGAAATAAATGCATAGCCAAGGTAATTGTCCATATTCCCATGCTGGGGGAGGGAAATATGTACACTTTTTCTGCTGCCAAAACCCCTGTTACTTAGTGAGCTGAAATGAAGATATTTGTGGAACTTTTTCTTAAATAGGTGGGATATAAGTTATGATCTCTGATTAAAAAATGGAATAATGTTGCAAAACCATCTCACAAAACTAATTTACCTGACACTGAGTAATGTGTCACTGCTGAGAAAATCTCACACTTAAATTACAAAATATGTGTTTGTGTGTTTCTTGGGTAATATCAAGGGTTATTAGTTGGAAACAAAGAATCTTTTCCAGCTATAAATAGCATAAAACAGAGACTTTTAGACAGAAACAACAATATAGAAACCGTGTGTGAATGAACAAAATAGGGCATGATGCATCACTTTCAAACTTTTATCACAGAGTCACTTAAGAAATAGATGTACAGGGTGCTCTTCTGAAGAGAAGATATTCCTTCTCTGGGGGAAATACACAGACTTGCTTGGGATTAAGGTACTTTCCAAGTTATCAGGTTTGTATATTATGTTTGGCATTGACAGAAAGAGTCCACTGAGTCCACTGATTTACTCCAGCACAATATAATTTAGCTTTTCAGAAACTCTTGTGTACAAGATAGCTATATCAGTTAAATAATAAAAAAACAGAAGAGAGAAAGGAGAACAGAGAGTAATATATAAGAAAAGTATAACTCAATTTTATTTGAAATCTGGGAAGCAGAACATCTGATAAAAAAGAAAAAAGTATAGAAAAGCAGATTCAAAAATCCAAGATGTGTCTATCCACTTGCTACAGAATCATTTAGACATTTATCTGGTAAATGTCATGTTTTAACTAGAGGAATAGTTCAGTGATGTCCAGTACACATTTCAGTGCTTCTTTAGATTGGCATCAGGGTCTACAGAATTGTTTTCTTAAGGAGTTGCTTGGCTCATGACAAAAGGCTTCAGAAAAAAAGCAGTAGGGACTGCTGAAGAGAAATTGTGAAAAGCACAGAGCAAGAGTGGGGAAAAAACAAGGTAACAGAAACATCCAGATCAAATGGAACNAAAAAAAAAAAAAAAAAAAAACAACCACCAAAACCTTCTGAAACATTAGTGCATTAATATCAAACTCATGAAAATTCTTGGGAGTTTTACCATGATCTTTGATGAGAAAAAACTCCAAAGTGGTGTCAGCAACTTCTGAATAGCCCAACTAAAGCTTGTGAGAAGCAAGAAGGTCTATGAATTCACCTCATCTGAGTGCTCTGTATTTTCCCTCTTGCACTTGAAAGCATTCTATCTGCCTGAATGTTTATCTATTTCCCAGTGTGAAACTCAGGAAAATAAAACTGGAGAAAATATGTAAATAAACCCTCCAAACAGATTCCTCCATTTTCTTCCCTAGCCTTCTTTTGGAAGAAAGATCAGTCCTACGATTTTACGTAATGTTCATCTCCATGATGAATTCTCACTATATTGTTTTCTGTAATTCATCTTTCCTTGGTTTGAGAAATGTGCTATTTCCCTAAAGAAAAAGTAGTATAGCCTCATAAATCTCACTGTTTGGCAGATGCCCAGAACTGACACTAATTCTGCTTTAGCCCATTTTAACAATAATCAAAATGTAGAGGTAAAAGGGATAAAGTTTGACCAAGTTATTTTTTCTTTCATATTTCAATATGTTGGCACAAAGGAAATCTGACATTTTCAGAGTTGAGAAAATACTGGGGGAAAATGTTTAATAAGTTGTCATGACTTATTTTGATTAATTAACCAACAAACATTTTTTTAAAAAATGACAAAAGCAGGAAAACATTAAAAAGAAAATGTAATCACCCACTCTTTGTTTTTAACCAACTGCAGAAATGGAGCTATTAATCATAGCAACATGATGGCAAGGACTGTTTTCTGTCACTATTTCCAGTTGTCTGCCATCAGTGGCAAGATATTAACTTCTTGATTCCTATGGAATTGTTTTCCTCTGTTATTCTATATCTTTTGCTGTTCTCTGAATAGATACTGTCCTTGTTTCTGTATCTGCTACTCACAGCTTCCCCATGCACATTTTCAAGAGCACCTGTAAGAAACCATTGGAAACATTTCATTTATTGGGCAAAGTGAATAATACTTGTGGAAATATGAGGTTGGTAAAATCCTCTTAGCCTGTTTGTTTGTTTGCTTGCTTTGCTTTTCCAAATAAGAACATCTTAGAGTATAATCCCTTATGAAGCAGAGAACAGAGTCTTTTAAGATGGGATTCATTTTGACTCCTTTTTCCAGGTAACACTGAATTATCTAAGGTGAGTTGAAGTCCTCTGCGGTGATGCAAAGTCTCAGTAGGCAATGGAGACATCAGGGATTTACAGATCATTATACTAATTTAGGCAGAATTCTGTAGCTGACTTTGTTAACACTCTGGCTTTACCTGCATAGACCAGAACAACCAAGAAACAGACCATTCCTTCCTATTTGCAATTTCAAATTACTGTATACAGCTGTCTCTGCACTGCCCAAATGGCTGATGTGCTCCTTCCTGCACGAAGTTGTATAGTAGAAAGGTCTTTTCCCTGGTGCAGTAGAGAGACATTTGAACTCAGTATCCAGAATCAAAGGCAGCTGAATTCAGGTATGATGAAAAACTCGATTGAAATGTCATTATTTACACCAGTCTATAGATCACTTTTTTCTATACTCAGCAATTTTTCAGATAATACAGAGGATATTTTGTATATGTTAAGAATTTCTACTTCACTTTTCCCCCCTTTTCTTCCACTCTGCCTCTGCTATTTTCTTGCATCCTTGTGTATACCTGTGTTCAGGAATTCATAGACATTCATATATATACTTGTTTGGTTTTGATATTCTTACAAAAAGTCTGTTTTTTTATTAAAAATAAATCCTAGGCTAATATTTTGTTGCTCTCAGCCTGAAAAAGGTTCAAGAACAGCTTTTGCTCTGCCTTTGATGGTAGCATATATTCTCCTGCCTGTGGCTGTTTATTCACTTAAAGGTGTCTTTGAAATATTGTCTAATTCCTTGCTCAGTACTACAGTGTTCTTTGCTGCTTTATGGAATGAGTAACAGACTCGATTCAATAAAAAGAATTAGAATTAAAATCAATTGGCTTTATTCTTCTGTGTCTTTATGGAAAATAATGACATAGAACATGCAATATTGTATCATTATCTCTTTAACAATTCTCATAAATTATGAACATGTATTTCATTTAT
Source organism: Campylorhamphus procurvoides (assembly GCA_013396655.1). Lineage (NCBI taxonomy): Eukaryota > Metazoa > Chordata > Aves > Passeriformes > Dendrocolaptidae > Campylorhamphus > Campylorhamphus procurvoides. Next base: position 997,408 of record WBMV01000952.1, on the reverse strand, counting down.
TCCTACCTATCTGGTGCCCTTATTACACATTTGCTTGCTTCATTAATGCAATATTCTTCATTCTTTTCCTCCTGGAAAAGAACTACTTATGCCACTAAAGAAGAAAACTTGCTAGTCTATTAAACATAAATTGGTGAGTAGTTGGGATCCAAAGAAAAAAAAAAGAGAAAAAAACCCAGTGTGCCTTAAAAAAAGAAAAAAAAAAAAGAAAAGAGAAATAAGCATGTAGAATGTGCAAGAGGGTCAAGGGTGAAGGACAGGATATGTATATACATATATATCTGTTTATAATTGAAATTAAATTTGAGGATGTGGAAACCAGCCGGAGAGGGAAACAGCATGAGTAGTTAATGAACATCCAATTTTTCAGATGAAGAATCTGTGAGAGCAATTGTCTTCAGAGCCTAAACAGTGCATTATTATTACACATTTCTCATGATAAACATGTAAGTGACATATTCACCTACTGCATTTATGATCTTGTAAGTGTATCTGGGGATTCTTTCAGTAACATAGCCTCAGACTTTGGATTCTACAGAGACTAAACTACAATGCAAAGGCAAAGGCACCAATATAATAATGTAGGAAGGGCTAAGTTTGTTGTTTGGTTCTTTTCCTTAAGATAAGAGAATATTGGTTAACAAAATCTCATCAGTCAAGCCCAGACTGCCTTGTCCTTGTCTAAGATGCAGCCCTTCCTAATGAGTAACCTGTGTAATATTTCAAGAACAGAGAACTGGCTCTAAACACACTGAGACAGTGGAAATACCCGTGTTACTATGAGAGACTTTGCACAAACCCTTAAGATCACAAAGGGCTCTGTTTTGCCAAGCAGGCAGTCCCTCTTGTTGATGGATATTGTGCTAAACCAGAATAGCCTTTGAAAGACAAATTAACACATAATATAAAGTATGAAGTGCTATGTAATTTGAGCTCTTCTGGCAAGAACTGCTAGAGCGGATATCCACGACAAGTACTGTAGTATCTTATACTTTCCTTCAGCCCAGATCACACAGGTACTAAGATAAGAAGTTGGTCCAGAGTCCCAAGGAACATTTGGGCAAGCCTGAAAACAGTCCTGTAACCCAGGTCAAACACTGAGGGAGGAAAACAAGCCTAGAAGTGATGAACCTATATGTAATCCAAAGAGGTAAATATACTATCAGAAAGCTCAAGAGATTGCATTTGTAGCTATGGAGATGGGTTGAGCTACAGGGAATCAAGACAAAACTCACTTCTGTCCAAAATCTAAAAAGTCTAGCTACTTAAAAGGATGAACATTGCAGGAGAGCAAGTGTTTGACTCTTCCTTTTCTGTTAAAAACAGAAGTTGACAAGGGGAAAAAAATAAATGAGATTGAAAATGGAAGAGGTTGAAGACAGGATGCTTTTCAGCAACAGAAAACTTGATGCTGAAGTTGTTTAGAATAGATTTTTTTATTGAGATAAGTTTCTCTCTAAATCTTTAAGTAAATGGACCTTCTATTTTGATATGCAGATTTTTAATTTTTTTAAAAAAATTGTGTTCCTTTTGTTTTCTGTAGCTAGTGCAGGTAGTGTTCACCTGAGATTAAAAAAAAAAAAGACAGTTGAAATAGGAATTTTAAGTGATTATTTGTTTTAAGAACCAAAGAGCTGGTGATCGGTGTGGAAGTTGCTCACACTAAATTTGCCCTTTCAGCAGAACACATGGGACACTTCATCCCCAGGCACACTTGAGGTGGAATAGATGTAGAAACACATCTTTACCATAATGCTGCAACTGGTGAAGATTTTACATTAAGTATTTTAAAGCTTTTTTAACATGAGCTTTTTTACATTTTGATTGTTTTTCCTCTATTTTCTAAAATTAAAATAATATTCTTTTACCCTCTGTATCTTCATTTCTCTTATTCCTTTTCCTTGCTCCATATTTAAAGAGGAAAATGAGGATGATACGAAGGAAAGACAAGAAATTAGCCTTTATTTCAATGGAAACATATTTTGGTAAAACACCTATCATAACTGGAGATATTTACTTTGAGTGAAAACTTAGCTTCCAACCAACTTGAATTATATAGTTCATTTGCTATCCAGCATAGGAATAGGAAAATTTGTCTCTGGTGTTTCAGTTCATAAATATTACCTCCCTGCCATAGATCTATACACTAATGCTGAACAAAGGCAATCCCAGAATTGCACACAAGCAGCAAGTTGTACTAGTCTGAAGTCAAACATTTTCTGCTTTAGAGAGTTACTGCATAGCCCAATAAACTTTGCTGTGAAGAAACATTTCTAAGATTTCTGAAAGTCAACAAAACTTGTTCCTTTTCCATTTAGATCTCATTACTTGAGTTAGTGTTCTTCCAATCATGCTCATTCATATACCAAAACAGTACAATGACAGACTATATTAATTGGTCTTTCCAATTTACATTATGATACTGACAGGGAAAAATTAAAACCAAAATATTTTATTAGTGTATTAAAAGAGAAAAATTCTTTCCTGCAGGAAATGACTTGTTAACTCCACTCAGATCTTCAAATATTTGTAGAGATCTATCTTTTTTTTTCCATGAAGGAGTTGTAAATATGAAAATATATACCACAGAAAGTATATTTATTTTAAATACATTCCTCCAGAAAGCCTAAACCACTTAATAGCATGGCTCTCAAAACTAGAGATTATATTGAAAAAGTCACAATAATGACAAAAAATATAATGCTTTTGTTTTTTATTAAGAGTTTTCCTGAACCAAAAGATTGCAGATACTTTTGTTAAAAAAAACCACAACAAACAACCAAATTACCAAAAAAGAAATGCTTCATGTCAGTTTTTTCAAACAACAAATGGTTTTGACACACAGAATATCTTTTTTTTTGTTTGTTTCTTTTTTTTTTTCTCTCTCCTTACTAAGAGCTCTGGAAAAATAGCTTTTCTGCAGAGCTTGGATACTGCATTTTGTTTACTAATGAATTCATCACAGTTGTTGCCAGAAATTAAGGCAGATTTAACCTTTCCTATTCTAGTTAATCCTCTTAGCTAAGATTTTCTGAAACTGGAGCCTTACATACAGTTCCTTAACACACGTTAAGATGGTAGAGTTATGTTTTCTCCAGAGGATCAGCCCTTTCAAACATCAGGCCATTTACTTAAGATCCATAAGTTTGGGTTGGTTTTGGACTTGTTACACATTCCAATTGAAAGTTTCACGGGCTGCCAAAATGTTTAGTGTGAGAGAAAACTGAGGAGCCCATGTGGTTTTAAAGAGAGAAGAAGATAATTATCCAGAATTGCCCACATCCATTCTTCAGAAAATGGAAATGAACCACTTTTAGTTCATCACTGAAGGACAAGTAAGATAAGGGTAGGAATTTTTACTGACTCAAATGTCCAATATCTACACTGTGATCCATTTGCTGAGAAGCTCATGTGAAAGAACTGTGGCCAAGGCCAGCTCTCAAAACAGAACCTCCTAGTCCTTAGGAGGTTGATGTAGTTGGTATGGACATAATAGACCCATTGCTGAAGCAGGGCCTCCTGCCAGCAAAGCCAGCAGGAGCCTTGCTGAACTTGCCACAGCTGGAAGCCACTCTTTCTGCATGGTGCACTCATATTATTCATTAAGCCACTTTCTGTCTCAGTAAAAAACTGTACCAGCACATCTGCAACGGCATTAATTTCTGAAGGGAGAGAAAAGATTCTTAGCCTTGGAAATGAGTTGAAAACAGAAGCACCAGAGCAAAGAGCACAGCCACACAGCAGACAACACTTTGATTTCAGACACTGGTACATGAGGGACATTTGTCTTCTGTCGCTGTAGTTTTATGGTCTTTTAGCAGAGCATCAAACAAAAGATGATGAGAAACTGTCAGGCCAATATTATCTTATTAATATTCAGTTCTGGTTCAAACAGAAAAAAAAAGGAATGTTTCCCTTAACATGAGATAAAAGGCACTGTTCCTGGAGGATGTCTGTTTCTAAACAAAGGTAAAATGGGATGGAAGTTTGTTAATTTCTCTTCCCAATTAAACAAAAATATTTTCCCATGATAACAAAACTGGGAAGACGCTGTACTACTTTGTAAACAAGCTTGCATGCTCTGTGTCATTTTTTTTGTCATTATTTATCTTCTGCTCTGAACCGAGGATACTTGCCCTTTGGAGGAACAAGATAAAGACAAACATATGGGCCAGGTTTTTGTTCAGGTCCTAATTTCTCTAAACTCTTTATTATGCAGTCAGACTGGCTAAAGTCATTTAGAGGAATGCCAAAAACTCTTATCACCGTTTCTTTATTTTTCCTTACCTGAACACGCCACAATTAGGAAATTATGCTCTGTTATTCCCATGCTTCTCTCCCAAAACCCTTTTCTTCCTCTGCATGCTTGCATCAACCACTGAGCACAGGCCAGAAGTGCATTCTACTCACCACTGTCTTCTTTCCATGAAAAACATTTTGTTACTCTTTCATTGAACCCCTCTTCAGAAGTATAGATGTTGGTGAGTAATTTATCTGTCCAGTTCTTCACAGTGATGTCTCCTAACCAGGAGATAGAAAAAGACTTTCCTGCATGTAAGCAGGCTTTGGCAGGTCACCCAGAGAGAGTTGGGAGGAGATTCAAGTTCACCACACTGGTCTGTCAGGGGTTCTCCACATTCAATTCCCAAGGTGGTTATGCCCTCAAAGTCTCTGTGTAAAAACATTACAGGATAAAAAGAACTCAGTCCAATACACCATATATATTTAGGTGAGAAAATCTAGCAAAGAACCTTACTTAGTAACAGGCTGGTTTCCTGTAAAGAAGAATGAAGTCTATTACTTGTTCATTCCCTGCTAATCACAGAATCACAGAATGGCTTGGGTTGGAAGAGACCTTAATGATTCAGCTAAAGTTCCAACTCCCCTGCCATGGCCAGGGAATATGTGTAAGTAAAGCAGGATGCACTGAGCAGGGAGCTGGGCTGATTCTTTAAGATAACCATGATAGACAAATAGAGACCAGAGTTGAGCCAAAAAACAATCTGGTTGAGCATCTTGTCTAAGACAGGGAATCTATTTTCCATCCTGGAATGGACCGGGTTTAGTGGAAGGTGTCCCTGCCCATGACAGGGGTATTGGAACTAGATCATCTTTAGGGTCCTTTGCAACCCAAACCATTCCACAATTCTATGCCACTTAGATCTTCCTGGAAAATTGTGGTGGTTTAGTTTTCTTGGTTTTTCGTCTGGGCCTTCTGTGGTAGCAGNCACAAAAATATAAACGTATATGCTAAACACACACACACAGACACACACACAAAATCACCTTCCATAGCACATATGAAATGTCTCCTAAGCACAGTGCACTAACCCCACAGAGGTTAGGAACTGGTAAGAGGTTTTTGGATTACTGGATTTATAACACATGGGAAAACCAGTTCCCTCCGTGAAACAGCTGCTTTTACAGAATTGCTCAGTGTTACTTTCCATATATGCTGAACAGCCTTGGAATCAAGAGGTCCTCTCCAGAGGAAGAGATCACAGGTGGTGAGCTAAGACACCCTGTTGATGTTCAAGCTCACATGTTTCTGAAGTTGATAGAGTACAGAGCTTTTTCTGACAGTTACCTCCAGTGGTGAAGACAAATGAAGAACAACATCCAGTGAGCTGTGACTGGAACCTTACAAAATGTTTTGCTCATAAACTGAATTTTCATGCATGAAATATAAAAACCTTTAGGGATCAGCACTGTTTGATGGTAATTTTAAAAAGCTGAGAATTTGGAAATCAAATTTCGTCTGCATCTTTTTCTCAATCAAGTGTTGCTCAGTACGTGCATCAGGCTTTTAAAGAGATTTATTTTTATTTTTTAGCCCAGTGTCCCATGAGTACTTACCATATGTAAAAAACCCCAGTTTTTGCCAGCAGGATAAAAGCAGAGAAGCAACAAGGCGCTAAATATGAAACTTCTGTACAGCATCAAATATTACACAAACCAAAGAACAGTTTTCACAAAACCTGGCAAAACTGAAGTGAGACCTACTTATTTGTTTGGTTTTTTTTCCTTTTCTGTTTCTTTTGTGAAACTCTACACTGAATTTCAGGAAACCCTTTTCTTATTCAGTTTAGGGATTATTTTCTTTCATTTTAAAAGTAATCCATAAAAATTGCATTCACATCTAAAAAGTGGTCCTGGATTTTCATAACTACAGTAGTGATAGAATGAAATCAAATAGACTGACTTGTTTTTCTTAAGTCCTTACATCCTTCCTTCAGTATGAAAAGGGAAAAAAAAGTGAAGACAAAAATAATTTTACTCATTTTTTGTAAATTAAATTCAAAGTTGTTTTCAGTTCTCAATGATATGAGTGCAATGTGCAATACTTCTCTCTGTGTGCATTATTTCAGCAAATTTTAGTCAGCTGAACCACACAATGATGATTTTTACCCACTCATGTAGGTGGCATCCTTCATGTTCCTTGTGATTTCCATACAGTTTTCTGTGCTCTGATTATATACTGCTCACATCTCTGCTTCTAAAATGGAATTATCAAAACCTCAAAGTTTTAAAAGCTACCATGGGCCTCAGGATACTGGCAGGTCCCTCCTGAGACACAGAGCCCAGACTTGCTTTTTGTGTGCAAATGTGACATAGGGGCTGTACTGAAAACTTACCCATTTTACCTTTGTTTTGCTCCAGTGGCTATACTACCAAGTCAGTTCCAGACCCTTATTGTTCTGTTCTTAGAAAATATCTTTTAAATCCTTAGCTTATTTGCTTTCCAGCCATTGCATACCTATTTTCTCTCCTACTGGCATGTCTCCTTAAGTAGCCTGTCTTGCTTTCTGATGTTTACCCTCTCAAAATATTTATTTGCTGCAATCGTATTCTGTCACCTTTCATTTTGCCAGGCTAAAAACACCCAGTTGCTTTCATCTCCAATCATACGATGAATTCTCCACTTTCCTGTCTCCTGTAACCTTCCTTCTTTGTGCTTTCAGCCATATGATTTTGTTCTCATAATTATTCTTGGTATTTTTTACTAAATCACAGGAGTACATGGTACAAATGACATTTGTTCTTCCCTGTATCACCCTGATCTTCGTACTATCCACATTAAACTGACCATAATACTTGATGAAAGACAGATGCAACCAAAATTATCTTCATCCCTATCGTCCTAATTCTAAAAGCAAAAATTCTTACTATCCTTCTCAGAAAGAATAGTCTGACAATTCACTCTGTTAAATGAATATGATTTCAGTTCCCTCCTGTCCTCAAGACCATGCAGTTATTCCTGTATGATATTCTCATCTTTCTCTGTAACGATAGAGTCTCCCATAGTAAGTTAAACTAGCACATTTCATTTCAAATATATGGCCTTGGTTTACAAAACTTTCTGTCATTTTCCTATTTGTGGTAAATTCAGGTTTTACTGTGATATCTTTAGTAGCACTGAAGTGTAGAAATACTTTATCTGGTGGAAAGAAATCAGTTGTTAAAGAGAAATTGTGATTTCTACATGTTGAAAATTTGTTTTTTGAACGCATGGATTTGCTGTTTAGACATATGAATATGTTTAATCCAGAATTTACAGCAAATTATCCTAAATCAAGATATTCTTAACCTACAGGCTTCTCAAGAGAGGCAATCTCGTTTTCATTTTTCCTCTTTTCTAAGAGAAACAAGTATTTTCTCTTTCACATTCACACAGACACACAACTACCCTCTTAGCTATTCATTACATCCTTTGAAGAGAACTAAAGTTAAACTATCCTTTGAGGATAACAAAATGCAAAATTAACTCTGGACTGAATGAAGTGCATATGGCCATGGAGAATTATTTGTGAGCTGTTCCCAGTGAAATGTGCATATCTAATTTGATTCCTATTGTGTTTCCTGAAGAAATAAAGTCTTTAGTGTCACATCACTGTTGCACTTTTTCACTAAAATTTAAGCATCATGTAGCACCAAAATTTTCACACTGAACTCCACTCCCCTCTTTCTTCTATTTCTCCCTCACACATTCAAACTGCACACACTAGGACTATTCAAAAATTCAGTTTGAGATAGTCTTTGTGTGGCAATCTCAGTGATTGTGCAATGTTTAGGGGTTTAGTATGATTGTGCCATTCTGGAGACCCATATTTGTCCTTTCAGGGTCTCTGAGACCACAAGCCTGGGATTTATGGCATATATTTCAGACTCATGTTTCTTCATAAGCCAGAAAACTGGTGAGTAAAGCATTTGACACTACCCTGCATGGCATCCTTATCTCCAAAATGGAGAGGTATGAATGTGATGGATGGACCATCCAGTGGATAAGAAATTCTCTGGATGGTCAAACACAAAGAGTTGTGGCCAGTGGCTCAATGTCCAAGCTGAGGCCATTGATGAGTGGTGCTCCTGAGGGGTGAGTGTTAGGACTGGTGCTGTTTAAAGTCTATGTTGCCGACGTGGATATTGGGATAAAGGGCACTCTCAGCACTTTTGACGATGACCACAAGCTGTGTGGTGCAGTCAACACACCAGAGAGAAAGAATGGGCTATGCAGAGGGACCTGGAAAGGTTTGTGAGGTGGGACTGTGGGAAATTATGAAGTTCAACAAGGCCAAGTGTCAGGCCCTGCACTTGTGTTGGAGTCATGCCAGGCACAGATAGAGGCTTGGTAAAGAATGGATTGAGACCAGCCCTGAGGGGAAGTAGCTGAGGGTGCTGGTTGATGAGTAGCTCAGTATGACTCAGCAACGTGTGCTGGTGGCCCAGAAAGCCAACCATGTCCTGGGCTCATCACCAGCAGTGTGGGAAGCAGGTGGAGGGAGGTGATTTTGCCCATCTACTCCTTGAGCTGTTGGGGCCTAAACATAAGAAGGACATGGAGCTACTGGAGTGAGTCCAGAAAAGGCAGAATGATCAAGATCCATCCATTCCAATGGCTCTGAGTAGCTTGATGGTTGAAACACAGTAAACAATGTACACCCTTCTGCATCCACTTGGATGACTGCTTAATCTAAATGTCCATAATAGGGTCTTTAATGTATCTTTTCTCCTCTACCCTCCTAAGAAATATTAAAGATAGTTGAGATGTGGCTTAGGAGATGCAAGTCAGCTCCTTCTGAAGTCAGAAGATGTTTTTCAATTCTAGAAATTTTGTTTGGAAAATCAGAAGGGACTTTCCAGTCAGTTTTCCAGAATTTGAATGAAAAGATGGAAAATTATTACAGTTGGATCAGCTAGTGACACCAGACTATTCTCCATAATGATGGATACTCCGAACAGAAAATAACAAATGTAGAAACTAAACTTTCTATTTTCTCTAAGACAATATTTGCTTCATTTTGACCTCTCCATCAGCTTTTTTAGCATCCCACAGACAATCATTGCAAAATCTTATGAAGACAGAAAACTCTGCAAAAATTGATGTGAAACCCCAGGAGTTAGTGACAAAATAATGAAAAAGTAATAGGGCCTGCTTATTGTCATGTGTTCCAGAGGAAAGTATCATGTTTTCCTGAATTTGGATAGAAACATTTATTTAAAAGGAAAATATGTCTTTCAGAATATTGCTATTGCAACTTTGATCTGGGGCTGTAGCTGTTTTTTCCCTTCTCCATGCAGTCAAGAGTTCAGATGTGAGTGGAGGAGACTTCAGTCAGATATCTGTTCTTTGAGTATTTGCTGAACAAAATCTAACCAGAATGAATTGAATGTCAGAATAAGTCTCATGACCACCTTCTACTAATATCAACTGTGAGAATAAATATTATTTTTATTCAGGTAATGATAACATGCCTAAAGTCACTTCCTCCACCACTTTGAGACTTACTCATTCTTTCCGGAAATACCTTTCAGGAAAGGTATTATTGACAGAGTATATTGTTACATATATAAATGGATAAGAAGCAACAGCCTAGCAAATGGCACCTCATTATGAGGAAATTGAGCTGCAAGGTTTTTTTCATCTTTAAAATTAACTTTAGAGGAGACTGCCATGTGCTGATCGTTTCTCACTTGTGGCAAACAAGGCTGTAATATATCATAAGTGAAAAAATAACCCAATAATGCAGCACAGCAGCAAGACAATCAAACTAAAAGGGTAAGATTCATTTCATCTGCACTTGCTCTGCGTACTTAAGATAGGAATCTTGCATTCTTTTCTAAGCAGGAGACAGAAACAAGAATTTTTGGGATACGGTTTTAGACATCTATTTTATGATGACATGATCTCATACAGAAATGCCCCTTTCTCTCCTCCATAGATAAAGGCAGCCTGGAAGCAGATGTCAGTGCTGTAATAGTTACACTTACTTACATGAACCCCAACACAGATGTTTGGCAAGTGCTTGCTATCTGCTCTGAGCTGTGTATGAAGCCATTGCCCTTCAACTTACTCTTATTGCCTTCAGGTATTTATGGTTTCTCCACAGTAAAGATGTAACATGGAGACATTTGAACACTTCTTGTCCATTTCAGAGCAAAATCAAACGAGTCTTTAAATCATCTTCAGTGCCAATCATTTTCACAGNGGAGGGGAGGAGAGAGGGAGGGAAGAAAGTAGGAAAGGAAAGGGCTGCTTTCATAAATCTGTTTCTGGTTCCAAGGGTTTAGAAAACTAATGCCATTTTAATACATCTTTGTATTACTCTAAAAGTTACTAGACCATCAGACAACACCATCCATCACAAAAATGTGTTAGTCTATTTTTATCAGTTGAACTAGTAAAAGTAAATGCTACATGCATGTAATCCTATTGTCCTTTCCACATGCTCAAATAAAGACAGCATTTAAAAAATAAATCTGATGATTTATTAATATTTATCTAAATATAAAAATCTTGAGATTGATCCATACTTGCTTTTATCTCCCTATATCCATTCAGTAATTTAGTCTGCATCTAACACCGAATTTATTGTGGAATGACCTAAGATCTCTCTTTAGATACTCAAAATTCAAGAGGCCTTAATTCAGTGGAACTTTGGAAGTCAATAAAAAAAATCAAAATAAGACCACTTTAATTCTCAGAGATCCACATGACAGTTTAATGAGATTGAAATAATACACTTTAATAATTCATTCCAGATAATTTTGCAAGTGTCTCACCTCTGTACAGACAAACCCCTAATACTTCGGCAATTCTACAGCTCAGAAAAAGGAAAGTCACAACTTCAGTCAACATGAAACAATGCAGAAATTAACTAAGGCATCAACTATGCCTGCTCACACATCTATCACTTAAGAAAACGCATCAGGAAAAGAAAGAAAGAAAGAGTAAGAATAGATAGTGCAGGGGAAAGATGTCACCATCCGCCTATCCAGTGACAAGACTGGATGGTTGTACTTTAGCAGAGGAGTGAGGGTCACAGTCTCGACCACTGAGGGTAAGAGAAGCCACCACAATACGAAGTTCAGGTTAAGGTAGAAAGGTCCAGGTGGTGCCTGTCCTGGGGGTGCAGTTTTACACTGTCTCTTGCATCACAATGGATCATGAGCTGTCTTCTGCAAGACCACAGAAATGAGTCTGGAAGGGCTTCAGGGGTCTTTGAAGGTTTAAGACATGAAGGCTGCCTCTCACACCAGCATGGCTGAGCCAGTTATGCCCCATCAGAAGGGATTAAAATGTTCAGGCCTACATGTGAATGTTCCAATACCTCCCCCAGGGTGAGTGGGAGTTTTACACCTGAGCCAGGTTGTGTAAGGGAGTGCACTGGCATCATAAAAAGCATTATCCCACCTCGAAGGATCTGCTTCTTCTAGGCTTTTCCCCTTATCTATCCCAAGCCCAGCTTCTTGTTAAACAAAGGTCAGTTTGTGGTGGTCATGCTCCAGTGCTGGGTGCTCACCCTGCCTGCACCTGGGCTGTTCTTGTGCAGATCAGATGTTTCACCAGCATACGCTCAAAAACTCTCATCCTCCCCTTTGTCTGGGGGTGCAAACCTGACCTAAGCAAAGCACTTGCTGTTTTTGCAAATGGCCAAATTTTTGAGTTATTAACCTTTAATATTTCAGTCTCTTACAAGAACCTGCCATACTGAATTCTCATTCTTCACTGGCCACAAAAATAAGTGATTAATTGATATACTAATTGCTTGAATACCAAACTCATTTATTTAAAATATATGAAACAATGTCCTTAAAAATTAAGATTTTTTCATAACTTACATGTCACATCTATGCTATCTGATCAATGTCTTATAGGTACATATTTTGAGGATAAGCCTCCAGGCTTACCATTTGTGGATGACTCACCTGATATTTTTTGTGAATCAGTATGCATTTGTGCACTATTTCTCATATGGTATAAATGATTTTGAAATTCTCATGTCTCTCTTTGTTCTAGTTAGCAGATAGGTATTCATATGCCATTTGATTCTAATCATTATCTTCATTATTTATCCTTGTTTTGTATGAGCTGTTAACATCCCCCAACTGCTGCAACTCAACCTTGAGTTTTGGGATAGCATTTGTACTACTACCTGAAAAGAAAGGATGGGTTTGTCAAGGCTAGTTCAAACCAGCACTATTATTCAGCAGTCTCCTAGGTCACCAAAAACAAGTGATGTTGATACTTGCAAGTTAACATTTAAAGTTACAAGATCAAAGGTAACATCCCTTCTTCAACCAAAAAAAAAAATAAAAGAAACTAGTTATTCTCTTCTTTTGTCCTTCTAGGGCTGTAATGAGAACAAATGGAAGTGACCTTACATTGCAGGACACTCCTTATAGTGTTTTAATACAAATTTCATTACACTGAAAGTCTTGCAAGGTATTCATTAGAACATTCATAAAGTCTTTGTGGAGGGCTTAATAGCTAAAACAAGCTATTGAAATTAGCCAATCATTCTATAATTGAACTCCCTATGAATCTTTTACTGCAGTAAGGTGAAGTAAGTTGCCTGAGGTACTGGATGTATGTTTTAGTGCTTGGTTACGGGCAAAAAAAATGAAACTGATAAAAATTATATGTAAGATTTCACAACGGTTCTTTGGTGTATTTCTCACAGCTTTGAACCTTTGAGTTGAATCCATATTGAATTCTAGATTGCCATTTTTCATTCTTCATGAAGATTTGCAATTGTGTCTTCTTTCATATGTTGCACAATCAAATTAATTATTTGATACCATAGGAAATATGGAAGTTGATTTTTTGTACACATATCCTTAAGCTATCGGTTTCCTTCTCCTAGTTCAGAAAGGATTATTTTTCCCTGCAATAGTAATATTAATTAATACTAGTAATAGAAATAGAAATTAATACTAGTGTCTAAGCCATTTTTGTAATGAAGATGTCATTGCAGTGAGTGTTATGCAAACACACCCATACAAAAAATACTGTCTCTTTCTTAGAGAATATATAGCTAAAACAAATAAGTAACATCAGTTCTTAAAAAATTCTGTGCTTAAATTCCTAAACCTCACACTCTTCATCCCCAAAAGAAAATTCATGCTAACTTGTATTTTGTTTTGTGAAGTGGGATAATTAGGTATCTGGGAAAGACAGTGTAGGAAAACCCAGGTGTTTAGCAGAAGTTCATCTTAAATTCATCAATAAATAGTTCTGATACTTCAGGCCTTCTCTGAAGCGAAACTCATTTACAGGAATTTTATTTCTTTTCCAGGTAAGTGAGTAGGATGCAAAAGCCTTGTAGGCAGCTGTCTTTGCTTGTGTTCTAAAGAGGAAGCATAGACAACCACTGAATCAGTTATCTGCTGGGACATGTCTGCCTTAGCAAGCAGTGAAATCAACAGGAGTAGAACTGTGGAGCTGTTTAGGAGCTGGTGTCTATAGTGCGCATGGGTTTTCCACCTCAGATCAGCTCTACCACAGTCCAGTGGGCTGAACGACCACTTGTTGTATCACAATGGATATGCTCTAGAAACGCATTATTCAATGTGGTTTCATCTGTGGACAATCTAGTTTACATTTTCCACCATCTGAACCAAAACATAGCCAGCAAGGAGGAACACAGAATTTGAGAAACTCATTCCTGATGCAAATTCAAACAAAAAAACACTTCCTTCACCAAATTAAAAATGCCCTTAAATAAAACTAGGAAGTAGATGAATACCATCCACATGTTCATTGGCTATTTTTGATTGCTATGTCATGATGCTAGTAGTCTCTTCTACACCTTTGCATACAAATTCATTGTAAAAAATGTTTTTATAACTCTTTAAAGTGTCAATGCTGTCACATATGGATTTTCATATACATTGTGGCTTGTTTTAGTAACTTTGGATTTGTGTATATACATGCAAGTGTGTTGCTCTTACTGCGTGGGTACACACATACATATGTGCACATACACACACACATATATCTCTATATAAGGAAAAATACTATTAAATGCCAATAAAATATATTTATCTGTAAGTATAACAGGATGAAAGAAAATGGAAGTTCCAAACAGTGCAAATGATTCAGGCAGACCATGTTTTGTATATTTTTCCAGCAGAAGAATCAGAACTGCCATTTGTCTAGCTGAGTACTTTGCATCCAAGATTGTTGATGACCCTCCGAAAAAGGGGGGCCTCTTGTGGCATGTCATCCTACTGTAGCATTAGAGACACAACATTTCTTAGAGAGTATAGAGACCATCACTATGGCATTTACTCAGTGGAGGAAGAACATTATGATGTGCCCATCTACACAACTGGGAAAGATGCTCTGACTTCTCAAGGGATACAAAACAGTGATACCATGCTACTTCCTAGCACAAATCACCTTCTACTTAATACTCAGCAAATACTTAACAGCTCATTAGGACATCACAACTGGAGAAGGACATCCTTATCCAAACATGTACTTACATGTTTGGCAGCTTTGCCTGAAGTTGCTGTGAATCCAGCCAGTTGATGCCTTGGCCTAGTTAATTAGTCATGCCTTCTCTAGTGTCTTGTCAGTCGTTGGCAATCACAAAAGTCTGGACATAGGCTAAGGCACTGCACAGTGGGAAGGAGGGCTGGGAAAAAAAGGGTCTTCCATCACAGGTGAAATGATAATTAGTCAGACGTGTATTTCAAGCGGCACCAGCTTCAGAGCAGATTGTGGATGGTATCCTGTAATTTTCTATATACTTTTAATTATCTTTTAATTATTAACAGTTCTTGTCCACTCCAAATGCATTTGGCTAGTGCCAGCTTCTTTCCTCTTTTTTTTCTTTTCCATTTTTCCCCTACTTGTTCTAATCTAGACCCAGTTCCAACTGCTAACGCATCAATGTCAGAAACTGCAGTCAAGCACAGCCTGTCCCCAAATCCCAACCTCTATAAACACGATGGCTCATTAATAACTTAAAAAGGATGATGACACTGATACTATTTATAGGGTCCTGCCAGCCAGGACTGCCAAAGTTAAGGAAATTAACATGGAAAAATTGTCAACTGCAAAACATTAGTGTTTATCAACAGATCAATCAAACTTCAACTACTGTAAATTGTGCTTTTAGCTAAATAAAATGTATCCCCAATGACAATTTATTGAATGCCTTATTTTGTTACTCTTGTGCCCTTGTATCGGTTTCAATGAGAGACAGAGGAAGGAAAAAAGAGCGAGACAGAAACTCCTACACTCTCCTTTCCCCCTTCGCTCTCCGACTCCCCTGACACCTGCCAAACCTCCCACAACTGCTGAGCTCTCAAAAGTTACAGCTACATGTTTCACGATGAGTGGCGAATCAGAAATGCTGAACAAAATTCTCATGAAGTCAATTAAGTGTTAATTAGCTTTGACTGAGGGCACACGAGTCTCCAGCAAGCTGAATAAATGTCAAGGTGACGAGGCTGTGCACTAAGTACTGGGTTTACACGCGTGGAGAGCTTATGATTCAAAGGGTTATTTTTCTCCCTTCTTTCCTCATTGCCTTCTCTCTCTTTTATAAAAGAAAGAGATGCTGCAGAAGGAATGAAGTTTTCCTTTACTTGTTCACAACCATATTTGCTGCAAATTGTTGGATAAGAAATTTGCTGCAAATTGTTGAGTAGTCCTGGCACAAGTGCTGACTTTGGAGAGAAATAACTAAAAGAAACCAGGGAGAGAAAGAGAGATAGAGTCAGTGTGAGAGAGAAATTTTAAAAAATATGATGTTCAAAAGCAGCTCTGATATTAATTCCTTATTTACTGCATCTCATTTTCTGTATGGAGTAATCAAATAGCTAACAATAACACATAATTGAATTGATGAGTAAATTATTATATAAGTATATATATATGTAGAAATGTACATAGGTGATGTAAATTATACATAGGACTGAAGCTAGCTGAAGTTTTGTTAAGAAAGTGAAAAGTCAGAATATCTGCTCCCATGCCATGAATACCACGTGTAATATTATTATTTTTACTAGTTTAAACCTACATTGGGGTCTAGAGGCCTTAGTCAAGTTCAGGGCCCCAGTCTCATAGATGCTATTAAAAAAGATCACAAGTTCTTCCCAGTAGGATTTTACAATCCATAGCTGTGATCTTGCAATTAACTTGCAGTAGGTCTTTTCCTACATGCTGCTTGCCCATTACATGACTGAGGTTTCAAACATATGAGTGAGAGGAACAGTGTGAGAAAGGAAACATTATTACCACATTTTACAGGTTCAGACAGAAAAACTAAGTGACTTGCCCAGGGTCACACGATATATGACACTGATAATAAAAAATCTGGGAATTCAGGATTGACTTCAGGAGTCCACGCTGCTGTTTGCATTGCAACACTGTCCCTATTGGGTAGGTTTCTAACAAGAGATAATGATATCCCAGTGTGGGTGGCAGACAAGGAATTCTCAACTGTGACTAACATTTCTGAAGAGGTCTTTAAGCTGGACCAGTCAATATAAACAGACCATGAAATAAAGTTATAGGCATATTATAGAAGATAAGAGAAATAGACTGACTGTTTCTGTTTATTTCTGCTTTTTGAGACTAAAACGAGAAGGTGAGGAAATAAGATCTCCATGATTTTGAATTCTCATTGGATATGCTTGCCTAAACTCATGCTTCAACAGAGAACTTGGTATTTGGGATCGACAATTCAAGTTCCTTCCCAAAATCTTGGATTTTTCTGCTGACAAATTTAAGAAAAAGATAAATAACCTTAACTGGGAAAGTCTGATATCAACAGAGGAATCCTAGCTTCAGTAAAGTGGAAAAACATTTAAGTGTCAGACCTGGGTCTAGGATAATTTACCTCTTGTCTTGACCATGAACAGGTGAACTCTAACATTTTTGAGGAATTTTCTAAGGTGTCAGCTTTATGAGATAATTTCAACTTTTTAATCTGGTTACTTCTCACAGGAGTTCCCAGGGTAAAGATGCTGTGAAATATCTGTACAGCTTCATAGATGTTGTCCTTAGATCTCACCAGATTTGAAAAAAATTAAGAGAGCTTTATACTGAACTCTGAAGTACAGGCTAACCACCAGTATCAGAAAATTAGAAAAAGGGGCAGACCACCATTTAAGTGGCATGCTTGTTCTGTCTTGTGATTTGAAAGAATCATAGGATATGTAAAAGAAAACAAAGTAAAAATATCTCTCATTCTGCTTGGACAGAGATAATAGACTGCCTAGAAAATGAAGTAGAAGTCCATTGAATCTGAAAACTAGTTCATTATTAAGTAATCAACACAAAAACAGAATTTACAAATGGATTGTGGTACACGTTGGCACAGGATATCACCGAGCCTAAAGAGACCATAAATTTTGAGACAGTTGTCTATGGACATGAAGAGAAAACTTCAGTGAAATATCTTGAAAACAGATAACTAGGAGAAAATGTTCTGCACTTGTTTTTATCATACGCATCTTACAGTACTGGATGAGGCAAATACATCTCTTACAAGATGGTGGTTATAACACTTCTCTATAGGTTTATTTCTTCCTTATACATTTAGACACCATGAGTCTAGAGGAGTCTTCTTCAACCTTGTTCTATGAAATTTTTTTTTTACAGTTTGTAGTTTTCACTTTTTAAATACCCCGCATGTGGATGAATGCCATTGTTGTTGATTCCAGTAGTAGATTTGGTCAGCAAATATGAATAGAGGCAAGTTGCCCACACAGGGCCTAATAAAGAATCTGAATGACTCCGGAGGATAAGTGAAGGAAGTCCCCAGTTATGTGCTTTAAATCAGCAATATATCTTGATCCAACAGCCTTCTCAGAGGGACGGGAGATCATAGATATATCTTGTCTGTACTTTTGAATTAAGTGCCCTGGAAAGTAATATGATCAAAGAATCATGGAGTGGCTTGGATTGGAACAGACCTTAAAGATCATCTCGTTCCAACTCCCCTGCCATGGGCAGGACACCTTCCACTAGACCAGGTTGTTCAGAGCCCAGTTCAAAGTGGCATCCTCAACTTTTCTAGGCAACCTGTGCCAGGGCTTCAACACCCTTTCAGTACAGGTAGATGTAGATTTATACTTCCAGCTCATGCCCAGTAACCAATTAGAACTTGTCATGATGTCATGTCTTGGAGCTGGTTTTAATAGTTTGCATGTATTTTTACTTATATTGTGTCAGTCAGAAATGTTAATGAAGGTAAGGTGTTTTGCAGGTATTCCAGATGTTGGTTTTTGTTTTTATTCCCTTGCTCTTCCCTTGTTGACACCACAAAAAAAAGCAGCACGAAGGACCATAATAGTTTATTAGAGTGGGAGATGTTACATAATATTCCTGTCAGAAACATCACAAATAAGGCCGGTTGTCTACACCTTCTGGATTTTGCAGCTGAATATACAAGAAATGCTTCTACAAAAGAGATCAACTTTTACATTTCAAAGTTTACTAGAGCCTTTTTCTTCCTAAGATACATCTTTCTGGCAAGCATAGGAGCTCTCAAGTAGGTGTAAATTACATTTATGGCCATGACTGTAAGGTTCATTGACATGGTTAGAGCAGTATAAAGTAGTCTCAGTCAAAATGACAATCAGGCCCTGAGGCTTAGACAGATGGATGGACAAAACAATATCTGTGTAGTTTTATGCTACCTTTGCAAAAAGAAGTCACCAGTTTAAAATAAAAATAAAAGAATGGATTGCAAAATAAATTGATATATTATGGAATAAATCTCAGAAACCATGACACAAACAAAAAATAAAAACAAACAGGAAAAGGACTTACTGTTCTCCCCCTGCATGAGGGAGAATGAATATAAATCTGATAGAGATCAGAGAGGATAGATGAGTCCCAACTTTGACTCGAACAGGGCTCTCTGGTACGATCCTGGTTAAGTCACTCTCATATACACATCCTCAATCCTCAAGCCTTGGTGTGCCCAGCTATAATATTGAGATGATGGCCTATATTTTTACTTTAAAACACTTTAACTCTATGCATAAAAAGTGCTATATGAAGGCTTTTGAATAGTATAAGAACACTCATCTATTCATTTGTCTATAAAATATATGCCTGAACTGATGACTGATCTTACTTCTATATCAGAAATGTTAGAGAGGATTCTGCATCTCACTATTTCACCTTACAAATTAATATATGTGCAATCTCTTCAGTGTCTTCTGTTCCTAAATCACAACAGATATAAGCCAACTACCTGCTTCTATTATGTGAGCTCTGAAATGAAGGAGCATAGCATTAATTCTTTTAACTCTGCCTCTGTTTGAAAAAAGTGCACTGCACTGTATGTCTGTGACTACAGTTGGAGGCCTTGTAAGCTACGCACCCTGTTTTGAAGGCATATATTTCAATTAATTCATCAATGTATACTTCAATAAGAGTTCATCTATCATTAGTCTTCAGCCATAGTTTTTAGCTACAGAATTTTAGTGGCATTTAATTTTCTACCTAATACATTTCTACTTTCTAAAAATTACTTCTAAGGGCATAGAAATGTAGTCTTTCTTTGAAAAGGATAGTGGAAATTCTAAAGCACAGTGATTTCTTTGAAAAGAAGTACTGCAGTGTCACAACAATCTCTATGACTTGAATATGAAACTCAGCACTCACGAAAAGCAAAAAAGTTAAAATTACTATTTCTTTCACTTTATTTGGGACAATGACTTTGCTTTATGAAGTTAAAATGGCTGGACTGTCATCTAGTGACAATATGCTCACAGCTATGTTGCTATAACACAGGGAAGGTACAAGGGCATCTTCCTAGTCATACTTATAATGATGCATAAATTTGATTTCAACAAGCTACATCCAGACTCTGTATTTAAAACTACTTACAGGATTCCTTAAATCCTAACATCCTTATACTGAGTCATTACTCAGCCAATTGGGATGTGCCATTCTTACAGCAAGCTCATCTCCTGGTGCATCCTGGTGCATTAATTTTGCTCAAAAAGAATACTGCTGCAGTGCTCCTGGGAAGAAAAAGAGAGGGGGGGAAAAAAGAAAAAGAGAAATAGAGAGCTTATTGGCACTAAGTGTTTGTCAGCACTCACAAAACATTCCAGTTGTTCTTTCCATAGCTGCACAAGACTTGGTCGATTATTTCAGCCATTAATTTGATCCTAAGAACCGTCTTTGCTTGTTTTTCAACATCCTTCCTGGATACTATTTACTGATGTCACTTGTACCAGTTGATGAAATTAGAATGTGATGAAGTCAGGAGGTTTTGATGGAGTAGAAAAACGTTGAGCAGTAGGAATTATTATGACAAACCTATTATACTTGCAGTGATTCCTAAATTAGGACACTAGTGCTGGCCGAAATTTTTACTGTCCTTCAACTTCTTGTCAGACAAGTGCTTTCTGTGGTACTGAAACGAGAATACTGAAGATATACTGAACAACATGCTGGGGAAAAAAAGCACTTAGCTTAAACACTTGTCACATTCTCTTTATTCAAATCTACAGACAAGTATTTCCTTGTCCTAGAAATTTCCTTAAGGGCTGGGAATGATAACAATGTTTTTCCTCAGTTCATTACTGAATGCTCTGCTGTGTCTTAATACTTGCTGCTTCCAGACAACATGCCTCCATGCAGACTAGTCTGGCAGCCCAGTCTATACTGCAGGCTGGCAAAATGTGCACCTAATACCTAAGCTGGCTCTAAGCAGCCCAGGCGGGAGGTTCTGTGGTTGTGTACTGTGTGCAGCAGACATTTCCAGTTTTGCTGTTTTCACACCCTAGCCTACAGCAGCTGGTGATATAGGCAAATGCCTCCTCCCTGGAACTACTAGCTGGACTCTAAACTGGAACAACAAATGGGTCCCTGCAGACTGCTGTGGTGGGAAAAAGGAAAAAGAGAATGGACAGAAGAGAACTAGACAAGGAGAAGTAGAGACCTGATGCATTGAAGAGATTTATGTTGCCTTGGAACAGAAATGTGGCAAGTTATGGCATAATGTAATAAGGGCAATAGGGGAAAGGCATTTGTGAGTATTTTGGAGTGCTGTGGGAGCAGCACCACTGGTGTTTCCTGCAGATGTAATTTGATGTTACAGCTCTTCCAGTAACACAGCAAGTTAATAGACAGCTTTCCTGTTCTTTTTCATGATTACTTATTTGCTCCTGCCTTTGTGCAAAAGGTCAAGATGTGACAACAGGAAGAACTGTGAGGCAAATGAGAGAGACAGAATAAAACAAAACAAACAAACAAAAAATATGGCCTTCAAAAATTATTTTCCTTTTCACTTATTTGGTGTACAGTAAAGTCCTAAAAACCATACTTTTATGTACCTGTATATGGCCTTATAAATCTGAATACAGATATAGATTAGCTCAATTGGTTAGAGCATAATGTTAATAACAATAAGGTTGTGAGTTTGATCTCCTTATGGGCTTTTCACTTAAGAGCTGGACTCAGTGATCCTTGTGGGTTCCTTCCCACTCAGAATATTCTGTAATTTCTGTGATATTTTATATACATATATGCCTACGTATCTATCTATGAGTACATAGCAAGCCCTTGATTGTGCACTGCAGAGAGAGTGGATAATTAAAACCACTTTTTTGTTGGGAAAAATGCTCAGAAAGTCAAAAGGCTTCTATTCCTTCTTTACCCATTGAACAGGGTTTGGTTCCAACTCATATAAGAGCAACTAAACCACGCAGAAATGACTTTAAACTATTTTTTACGTCAAGTGTTTTCCATTTTTAATTCTGTAGATCTTATACTGTAGACCTTATGCCATCCTGTGTCCATTTTGGACTTTGTCCTTAGAAGTTCCTCCAGTCCTCAAGCATTACATAACTGGTGATTTAACTTTAGCACACCCATAGGTCCGATGGCTTCTTTCTATTAAAGAGTGGGCAAAAACCAACCAACCAACCAACCAACCAACCAACCAAAAAAGAAATGAACAAACAAACAAACAAACAAAAAACAGCAAAAGCTTCAGTTCCAAAGTATAAATCAGGAGGGTGGGAAAACAGATCCATTATGTTTCTGCTCATAATTCTGTTTCAGCCTATTTCCATGTTTTCAAAAGAAGTTGTCACTTGTTCATTACATTTCTTTAAAATATTTCTGTAAAAAAAATGCTGGTTTAGAAACTTTAGAGAAAAGACTGATACACTTTTTAAAACAGACCTAATCACAGAAACAGATTAAAGTGTAGGAAAAAACCAAAGCAGGTCAATAAGCAGAATGAAGGAACAAGATTCTGGGGGAAGGTAGGAATAGGAACCTTCCCAGCTGGATTTAGCTCTGTAATGTGGATGGCACTAAAGGTAATACTCAGACTAGGTCCCCAGTCCTGCCTCACACCTAAATACATTGTGTCACTCTTTTACATTCCTCTCTGTGCAACAAATGTTGTTGTGTGTTGATCTTATAATTGCAGATCACTTTGTTATTATTTAAGATTGGAAGATTCTATCTAAGCAGAGTGAGACTGGCTCTTTGGTAACGAGGACCAGTATACCAGAACAAACAAATGGCCCGTTCTACCCAGTATCTGGTCTCTGGAGTCTGCAGTGGGAGGCATAAAATCCCCATATTGTATCTAATTATGCGGTAATATACCAGGGGAGATCGTCCCCAGCTGCCTGTATTACTAACTCATCTGAAACCTGGATGTACAGGAAATCTCAGGAGAAAACTTTTTTCTCTCTAGATTTCCAGTTTTAAGAAGTTTTACTGAAGTTCAAAGAAACAGAAAAAAAATCTGACTACTTTTATTTTATTTTTCCTCCCAAACTCACCCCAAAATATTGAGGTTCTCTTCTCTCAAGCTCAAAGGCTTATGATTCTCACAAGATTTACTGGTGGGGTTTGGTTTTTAAGACACATTTTCCTGCAGAATGTGTAGAAGTTGTCAGTCACCCTCTTAGTTCTACTCTCTGTGTGCTACTCATTGCACTGAAACTTATTGAAAATTTTGTCAACAATCAGCTTTATAAAAGCTTTGCACATTGTCTGCCTAAAAGCTGTGTTTTGATGAGAAAAAGACTATTAATGAGAACATGTTCTTTTCTGGCATCAGACTCAAAGAGACACAGGTCATAAATCTCTTTGATCTTGAAAAAAGCTAGAATGCTAGAATCCAGGAAATAAGCAAGTTGATTCTTTCCTTTTTTCTTGGCTTTTTTTTTAAAGCTCCTGATTGAAACAATTCCATTTAGTAATCAGTAATTTATCATGGTTGCTTCCTCCCCCTTTTCTTTTCCTCACCCTGTGCTTTTGTTTGTTTTTGATTCTTTATTTCAACATAAAAGAAAATCTTTTTGATTGTCCTCTCTATTTCCTTTGGTTTCACAGGAGCAGAAGGGGAGAATTTTTCGGGGATTGCTGAGGAGTGTGTTGGGGTGATTTCGGCTTGTGGCTTTTCGTTTTCTTTTTAGAAAGTATGTGGTTAGAGTGGGGAAAAAGAGCACGAAAAAGAAACTATAAAAATGAAATGTGAAGAAGAAGAATCCCAATATTCTGGTTTACTCGCTGAACTGCTGCTTTTCATAGATGTGTCAATACTGCCATCTCTTGCCTCCTCAACAACCTAGGCAGGAAATTGTAGTTCGATGAAAAACGGAGAATGAACATGCACTCACATACACATAAAAGAGCTAAGTTTTCAAAGAGAGGTGAGTGAATTTTCCCTGGTATATTTTGCAGAGTTTTAAGATGATTCTTTTTCTTAAATTTTCTCTTTTCTGTTGCTTTCTAGCTTCATATGCACCTTGAATAATAGAACTGTGGCAACTGAGACCTCAACTAGTGATTTAAGATTTCAATGTGAGTTAATTCAAGCCAGTCTGAATAAGAGAAAGAATCTATCCTATAATCAAATAGGGATCAAACTAAGCTTGTTTGTCTCCCCTGCTGTGATGACAACATGCAGGTATGTAAATATACATAGAATATGCAGTTGTATATATTTTTTAATAAATGCCAATTGCAGTGTGAGCATTTTATCAGTAATCCTTAAGGTAGATACATTTTCTATTGAAATAATTTCCAGACATTGCAGGCATGCATGTGTATTTGTGGTTATGACAGTGATTTGGTTTGATAGGTCATGCAACATCATGTCGCATAAATGCAGTGGCCAATATTTTGGACGTTATGACTATGATCTATAACAGAATTATTGTTCCATGGAGATAAACTCACAAGAACTGCATAGTCATTTGTCAGTGAGCAATGTTGTTTTCTAGGCCAGTGAAAACTACATCTCAAGCTTAAATGTCCAGCTCTTCAATTTTAATACCTTCACAAAAAGGTGCTATTTTATCTTTTTAATTGCAAGGCAGTGGTAATAGTTATATCAGAAATATGTACTCTGAAGTGAAAATCAATGAAAGTTTCATCCTTTAAGTAAAAATTGATTTCTTAAGTTAGATGGGACAATTTTTGGTTTAAAAGCATATCAACATCTGGGTGATAAAAAGACAGATTGACACTCTGATTTTTTGTATTATTGCAACTTGCAGTTTGGTCTGACTCCTACTTCTTGGTTACATTTTTAAAAGTCTGTTTCTTCTTATCTAAACATGAGCATTTGTGCTCCTATACTGAGATGACAGCCTATTATCCAGGTTTTTTTCTTAAGTTTCATATGTATCCCAGTCAGAAGCATGTCCAAGGAAAGGCATGTGATGATATTGTAGAACTAGGGGTCGAGTCTATAGTCCTCTGGGTTTCTCACAGATACACAAGGTTACATAGCACACTCTGCCCACAACTGGTGTGTTTGTCTCAACCTGTATATTATTATTCTTTTTCCTCATCATCATTTGTTAATTTTTGTAATTTTATCTGAGCATATCATGGTGTGCACATATGTGCACACATGTATGAAGTGAGGTTGTAATTAAGGGACAAAAACACTAAACCTGGCAGTTGCTTCCATTGCAGAGCAAATGCTTTATCAACAAACCACAGGTGTGCAGCAGTAAAGCAGATAAAAACATATAAGACCTGAGATGACAGTTCTCTCTTCAAAATACATTAATCACCCAAGGTAAATTTGTGCATCTGTTATACACCGTAGGTGTTTCACTTGCTTTGTTCCAGAGATATTAAAATAGATGGAAATCATCTCCTTTTTCAATGTGGTTGGTCTAAGAAGTACACAAGGTGTTTTTCTACTTGGTGTGACTTCTTGATCTGTCACACCTGGTCTGCTTGCTCCTATGTGGTCACACCACTCTTCTGCTCAATGCACCGGCGTGGGGCATGCAAAAAGGCTCTGTTGTGTCCTTTAGGGCCAAAGTGCATAGTGTCCAAGCATGGAAAAGCCTAAGTTTCATCAATAAATGCAGTTCAACTAGCATGATAGCAACTTTCCCATAATTATGTCTTTTAGTCAATGGACTTAATTTACAGTTTATGAGTAATTTTGAGCACTTAGAGATTAATTACAACCAGATACATTTCAGACATACCTCCAAAGTCAAATAATTCCCACTGAAAATAAAGGTCTCCTGATCCTTATTGATCAGTTTGGGTGAGTGCTGGGGGACAACTGTATTATCAGCTGAACTCATGTATAAGAATAATGAAATCAGCTCCTGATTTTATTTATCGTGAGAGGAACAACTTCAGTTCTCCAGTCTCAGCTCAGCAGATGTTGGCATCAGAACTCAGGTCACTATTAAGCCAGGTGGTGACATTTGGGTTTTCTGATCAATGCAAAGGTGGTGAATTACCCACTAGACTCATGGACCAAGCTAAGCCTTGTCCATAGACTTAAAGCTCTTTATAGCTAAAAGTATTTTTTCAAGCTTTTAGGTGCAAAATAAATAGTTGAGGAAAGAATTTTCTGTGCAGCTTATCACCAGCAATAGGGAATGCTTTATTTTCTCTACCCTGCACTTTGACATAATGTATTCTTTTTGGTTCCACTGGCTTAACCATTTCACCTCCAGAAAAACATATATATAAAGAAGTCAAAAGCTCATGCTTACATATTATCTTGCCCATCAACAAAATGCTGCAGCTCCTTAAACACAACCAGGGCACTTCCCACTGCATGGTACCTCCTGCATAAATGTTTGGAGTTTGGAGCTATACTGTGCTCTTGTCAGTACAGTATGTTTAACTCAGAAAACCCTTCTCGTATCTGACCCGGATTCAATTTATGATTTTTAAACTCCCCTTCTCCACCCTTCAGCATCCGTTATTGATTTTATGCCATTAATAATCACGGTAATGATACTGACTAATATGCTAAACTTACCCCGGACATTTACTGGCATTTTATCATAAATATATACAAGTACTCCTGAAAACATTTATGAAGAAAGATTCACTAAAGATACACAGAATTCAGATGGTCTGGGACCAGAAGTTTTGGGAAACTTTTTGTTTGGTACAAAGTAGATCAACAGAGTCAGTAAAGAATATTTTATTTTCATTAAGCAAATATTGTCTCAACCTCATAGGTACTTCTTTCCAACATGGAGTATCAGCAGCTAAAACAGTTACAAGGACAGATTAAAGCAGATGGAATGACCTTTTAAATCTCTGCACTTACTTGTGGATTTGCTTAGAGGTACATCTGCATCTTCGTACAGGATTTAGGGTACTTTTACCTGCAGAAATGTTAGGAACAGGGAGTATCTCTTGGAGATGATTGTTGCAACAGCTCTTAGTGTGCTGAATATCCCATCTGTCAATATGAAATGCCATATACCAGATAGAAACTATTCTTTCTATTTCATGTGTATGTCTGTGCAAACATATGTACTTAAATGTTATAGATATACAACCTTAAGATTATAAGGACATACATCTCAGATGGCCATCAATCAAATATATTTTAAAAAATCCTTTGTAACAACATTCTTCTCTACATCATTGTCTGATATGCATTATCAATATTGGGTTCTCATTTAAAGAAGTGTAGATTCAAGTCAAGTCATGTATTCACTGAAATTTCATGATGTTCTTCAGGATGCTTCTCTATAAAACTTAAAAAAAAGGATCCCTACCTTTACCAAACTCCTCTGTTTTTTTTTTCTGCCCATAAATTACATTCACATCTGATGCAGCATTGGTAACATATGTTGTGAAATCTTTTACAGGTAATTCATTCCTTTCTTTTCAACACCTTTGTATGATTTTTTTACAAGTCATTAGACTTCTGGCTACACACTTAAGAAGTTTCTTAAGAATTCTTTTAAGATTAGAAGGTTCAGAGTGTAAAATGAACAAATTAATTTTTCCCCTTTGTTCTTTTTTCAGTGTTTTTTCATGGGTATTGCTATTTCACCCCTGAATCTTCCAACATCCATTTATTCTCTGAACATTCACCTTCAGTCACACTGGACATCACAATGACTCCAGCACTTGCCACTACCAGTCAAGAGATATATGTTCTTACAGGATAGTGCTGAGTCTCCCAACCAGGAACAATTGCACGTGCACAGAAGATTTATTGCTTTGGAGGATTTGCAAATAAGTTTTTGAAAGCATAGAGAATTACTTTTTTTCTAGTAAATTTGTTTCATTTCCAGTTGCATTTTGAAAGACTACTAGGTAATGGCAGATGAGGGCTGCCATTATATGTGTTACTTTTAATAACAGAGACAAGAAGAAAAGGTTTTGTGGGAAGATTATTTTTTATATCTACTTAAAACTGAGGTTGTTCACTCTTTTTGCTAAGTGAAACAGAAGGTTTGACTCAGTGGATAATGGATTTTTATAGGGTCTGGTATTCTCTTCCTTCCCTAATTCCTCAAGATTGGAAACAAAGCTCTTCACTATTAAGAGGAATTCGAGAGTTTTGTGTTCTAAACTGGAAAGAGTAAAGTGCCCTCCAAAGGTTAGCTGGGCCACATCCATAAACACACACAAACTGATGGGGTTTGTCATGCTGACGATTTCAGGATGGGGATCGTTGGGTAAGATTTTGTATCCATGCTATCCAGGTTCACCTGTATTCTTGTTTCCACATTTCCTTTGCCATCTTTGGTTTTGCTGATTTATTTTTTCCTTCAGACCACATGTTCAGATCTGCTCCCCTGTGGCACATGGGGTATATGGAACATTCTTGAGATCTCTTCTATCACACATAAATAAGTCATTACTGTGTATAACATGTTTATTTTTCACTGAGTTCACTGGTGTAACTTTCTTTGGCTTCTGTAGCTCATCCCCTGGCATTGTAGTTTAGCACCCAGTGTTTGTCATTCAACTTTGCCTTCCTTTCTGTTTTGCCACTGCTCACAAAGTTTCTATAGCTTTGTTTTCCCTTTTATTTTTCTTTTTTTGGTCATTCCCACTACAACTAAGGTTGCTTTTCATGTGTCAGCTGGAAAACCTTTATTTCTTTCAGTGGTAGCACTGGATACACTTTAAAACTAAGCAGTCTTGAGAAGTTTATCACAGCTATACACAGAATTTTATAATATATACATAGCTGTGTACATATTTTCATATATGTATATACTATCTCTTTAGCAAGAGAGATTTTGTGATGATTTAATGATGGATGTTGATGGTTAGAGGCTGCTTCTCTCTCCCTTAACAGTGTGAATAAAGCAATAGGGCATCTGTGAAATGTGGATCTGTAAATCTCAAAATAGCAAGGGTAGTTTGTGTGTTTTCTTTTGCTCAGAGTCTCCCGTTTGTGTTAAGTCAATGTTTTATTTATTTGCTTATGTATTGCTTCCAGTTCTTTGTGTTATTGGTAAGATTTCTTTATCTACATTTTACTGCTTTGTTTGACACAAGAAGTGGCTGAATGAATTCAGGTAAAATAAGAGCTTATTTCACCCTAACATATATACGAGACATGACATTGACCCAAACTGATCATTCCTGGAGGTTCACAGAAATTCCATTTTTTTTTACCTTTTATCCTGAATTCCTGCTGGTTTAAGGAAATAGGAGGTAGTAGTGGGATTCTCAAGAGACAGTTCTGCTCTTAAGACATTTTCAGACCAAAATTTCAGACTCAAGAGATTCTATTAGCTCAGGTAAACACTGAATAAACATCCTTTAGATGTTTATCAACATTTATCTGAACCAGGAGTATATGAAAGTTCACTCATCACTTGACTAACCTTTAGGGTATATGAAATCAACATCAAAATTTACAAAGGCTGAAGAAAGACGTCACTCAAAACCCATGCTGTATTTAATTTTACTATTGAATAAAATATGCAAGGTAATAGGGTACAAAAGAAAGGACATGTTTATGTGTGAAGGAAATATACACGGAGAGATTTCCAGGAGAATATTCAAGTAGATGCTATATATGTAAGTAAATATAGGAACCAACCATTCAATTTTTTCCTATCACCTTCATAATAAAACAAAAATCTCATTCAGGTCCCAGAAGAGCTGCTGTTTTGATAGCATGATAACCAACATGCTGTAATGAAGTGATCTTGGGCTGATAAATAGCAACTCCTACACTCAAACCTCAGCTTTTGAAGTCATCATTTCCCCACTGAAATTAGCAAAACTACTTAACTGTTTTGTGTTTATGCTTTGGGACAGTTTAGGACAAAAATAGTTTGGAGACTATTTACCTCTGTTTTGATTTCTGTGCAGTATTTCTGTAGCTGCTGCAAGGTGAGAGGCTATGGAATAAATTCCTGTATCTTTTACCCAAAAAGTGGAGCTTCAACCAAAAAATGAGCCCTATGTCTAGGCTTACAGCCTTGTAAGAGATCAGTTGGCAGGGAGTGAACATCCCCATGTGTTAGAACCAGGACAGAGTGGTAAATGCTTCACATAAAAACCAGAAGGTTCTTTCCCACCTCTGTTATGTCATCACCAAACATGTCTGGGTGTCAGGAAAAAGGAATCTCTGTGGGTCTTGTGAAATCTGTTGTAGTGATAACTTCTCAAAGGGTCTCCACGGAGTCCCAAAGAATTAGGCAGGACAGCATGGAGATATCTTCTCCTTCATAAACACTCAGTGCATTTCATTTTTACTGCTAATGAGAGAGCCGCCTGTTTTGTACAGGTTTGTTTTGCAAAGTGCTTTTTTGATTCAATTCCTATGTGTTCCTGAAAAGATTAATCATAAATTTAAATGCCTCTGAGGCTGGAGTTCTGGAAAGAAGTATAATTAAAGTTCTGGACAAAGCGAAATCTCAGACCTGACATATTTAACAGAAGGTGTTTATTTTGTAAACAGGGAAGAACATTAAACTCTAAATGTACCCTAAGTATCATGAACCCAGTCTTTTTTTTCAGGTTCAAATCTTCAAACTGCCTGAATTTAACATCTAAAATCCCAAAATAATATTTGGGTGAGTTTCTAGAAAAGTAATTTTAATCAAAAGTATAACAGATCTTGGTTTTCTCCATGGTGGATTTGGTGAAGCCTTAGGAATTAATTGATGAACAGATAATAATTGCCACAAGTGTAGCAAAGTAAAATAATGGAGTTAAGATCCATTGCCAAATTTCACCATTATGTAGCTATTACCAGTAATTATAATATAATATTACCAGTATTACCTAAACTGAAAATCTTATACACCATTTTGACTGGAAGGAAGATCTGCTCTGACTGCAGCAATAGAGAAGTCAATTCTTCACTGCTGTTTCTGCCTGAAGAAGTTTTGGTAGAAAGAGTGTCATTCTGAGTTCATATTATCCTTTTTATGTGCCAACAGCTATCTCCCAAATCCACAGGGCCAAGGCCTGTGCATGGGGGTGTTACTGCAGTCATTGCAAAGGGGCAACACTGACAGAGTAATGTGTTTTGTTGATCCAGGCATAGACTTCCCTTGGACAGAGGATTTTTTTTTCTCTGCACCTTCCCTGGCCAAGGGTGTTGGCAAGCCACAGATGATGAAATCTTTTGAATATGAAGTGCAAAACATCATATTTAAATGTCATGAATAACAAACAGAAGAACAAATATTCTTCCTCTCTCTTTTCACTTTCTATGTGCTCAATTTGCAAGTCACTTGATCTGGTACCACAGCCCATTAAAACAAAAGAAACAAACCTATACTTAAAAACAAAGGAAAAAAATATCCCCAAATAATTGCTTTCTATTCTGTGTCATGTTTTAATTAAAGATAGCAGCACCACAATCTATGATATATCTGGAAATTATTAGAAACCTTTTCCAGAGGCAAAAAGGATCAATACCTCTTTGTCTCAGTGGCATAAAACATCTCTGTGTTACTTCTTTCCTGCTGGCAAGAGAGAAAGTGGAAAGAGTCTAAGATGGGAATAATAGCAGCATCGAAGGGGAGAGCCATGTGCCAGGTCAAATGAGCAATGCTTTCTCTTTTGTATTTACTTTTAAAAATAAGCAGAGTGGTTTGCATGATCTGCTTCCCTCCCTGCACTAAGTTTTGTTCCCTTTGTGTCAGGGGCAGTAGACAGCACATGGAGATGCTGAGTCAAGCCCTTGAAGAAAGGGAATGTGACTGAGGGTTAGATGTGGGGCCTGGGAGTCAAGCCTTGGCTTTCCTCCCTGACTTCATCATGGATCTGCTGTGCGAATGCTGTTCCATTTACTTGAAGCTGGGAAGGTGCATGTCTTGTGCCTTGCACAATGACTGTGTCCTCCAGAGAGGAGTTTTTTTCTTGACTGTACTTGCCTGCACAGACTGACTTTGTCTTTAACCTTGTTTTTCTATGAAGCAGTGGCACTCACAGGCTATGCCTCATGTGAAAGATTTTACAGGCATAGTCCCGCTGCATCTGGCAACCCAAATGTACCACAGGCAAGGAGCTTTTGGTTCATCTCATTTCCCCAGTTGTCAGTGAGGAGGAACAGGCACTTCTTGGTTAACATTGCAAATAAACCATAATCAAAAAGTGCCTGATTCTTTTATTAAAAGAAGCTAGAGATGATGAGCTCAGATGTTTGCCCACATGACAGAAACCACTTGGTGTTAGACAGCATTAAACTGGGCCCATTTGCCCATGTGTTAACTAAGATAGTGGGACAACAGTGAATTATATCATATCTTAACATCATCTTACTGTTACCTTCTTTATATGAGGGGGTTGTAGCCTGCTGGGGCAAGAGAACCCACATCAGCACATAGTCAGAGGGAAATGGTATCCCCATGCCATCACCCCTTTGCCTTTTCACTGCTGAAGTCACTGCACTTATTGTCTCTACCTAGGCTGCAAGGCAAAAAGAGAAGGGACTGAAATAGTTGCAATCCATGGCAGTGCTCACAATAAAATATGTGGATTTCTGAATAAAAATGCAATTGGAAACAAGTGTTGTTTCAAAAGTTATTAATTTCTATAAAGTCCCTGCAAAATCTCTGAGTGGCTTCAGTAGCACCAGATCATTTAGTTTCTTCACAGATTTTAAGAGCAAAGAGGGCATTTTGTATGTCAGACCTGGTGTCCAAACTAAAATTATTTGCCTTCCCTTACATATATCTGACTCTTCTTCAACTGTAACATAGATTTCCAAAGAAATCAACCCAGACTCCCAAATTCTTCACTTCAAGACTGCTCAGATGACACTATTGAGGCATTTCTATTATTAACATTTCAATGAAAGTTGTAATGCCAAAATATTTTGAAAATA
Organism: Campylorhamphus procurvoides; assembly: GCA_013396655.1. Lineage (NCBI taxonomy): Eukaryota > Metazoa > Chordata > Aves > Passeriformes > Dendrocolaptidae > Campylorhamphus > Campylorhamphus procurvoides. The sequence continues at coordinate 964,577 of WBMV01000952.1, read as the reverse complement.
TTTATCAACAAAGAAATTCACCAAAGTAGCTGACCTTTCTGTTCCAGAGTTAGTTACCCTTCCCTTTTAATCACTCCTGGGCCTCAAGGTTTCAGGAAATTTTCCCCCAGCCTCATCTTCCTCAGGAGAGTTTTTCATCTCCTCTCATCTGTGGGGTGTGATAGGATAATAGCAGCAATCCGGTCCTTATTGTCTGTATCTTCGGATGAAGAGTGCTGTATAAGTGTAAAGTGTTATTATTATTGTAAGGAAATAATAATACTAATAAAACAAAATGAATCCAAGTCTTGTCTTCAGATGGTTATTTTAGCAATCCAGAAATCTAAAGCCCATGAAATAGACAATTAAGAGGGGTTAGATACTTAATATCAGTCGTTGTGTTTGGGTAGAATTTTGCAATAACGCAGCTGCTATAATAATACGGATTTTTATTTCTCCTTCCAAAAAGGAAGCGCTTGTGTTTTCGGAGAAGCCTTGAAGTCCTGCTGCAGAATGCAGAACTTTGTGTGTGTGCCTGTGCACACACGGCCTCTCCTCTCCTGTTCCAACAGCTCCATCTTTGGGAGAGAGAAGGGGAAGCATTTCTTTCCTCTAGCTGGCTTTTCAAACAAAAGAACCTGTTTCGTTCAGGAATATCGCTTTTCCTTGCCCTCTTCTCCCCATGCCTCCCTCCCCATCTCTTTTCATCAGCTGGGGGAATTTATAAAATCAAAACAATCCCCCCTTTCTCTCATTTCTGTCATAACTAAGGGCCAGAGACTCATTTAATTAGTCTCTCTCGTGTGGCTTACAGCCCTGTTCAAGGCAAACACTTACCCCTGGGTTTCAGTGCTGTTGCTTAGGCACTGAATTTTCCCTTTTTAATTTTTTTTGTCAGGAAAATGCGGTATCCTGTTAATGGCTATTGGGGATCCTACGGCTAAATCATAATCATAATTGTCTACACTAATCATAATTGTCTTGCTGTTGCAGTGTGCATCCCTCCCCCCCTGTCAGCTTGCAGTCTTGTCCTGCTCCCTCGGACTGTGGTTACTCTGTATATGCGCTCTCACAGGCAGGGCTCACATTTCAGTCATTTTCGTCTGTTGAGTATCTGAGCCGAGGACACAGGGACTTCAAGACCTTGTCGGATGGGTCACTCTGTCTGTCTTCTCAGTATCCTTGTCCCGGAAACCTCCCATGAGGAAAGCCACTTTCACGTATTTAGTACAGCTCACTTTTCCACGTTAAAGTGAGGCTGGCTGAGGAAGAGGATCCAGATGAAGAGCTTTTCTCGTCCACAGGCTGCTTTTAATTGCTGAGTTACATTTGGGACTTTTTTCTTCTTACCTTCTGAATATTCCATGCCATTCCTTGCAGTGGCCCATCTGCGGCAGAAGGGGTTACATCTCTCCTCTCATAAACCTGAGGGTTATGACATATTCAGGACTAGAGGGGCTGGAGGGTGTGAGGTTTGTGCTCGAAACAGACCAGAACATGTTTTCCCTGTCCTAGACGAAGTCTTTCATCACCAGACCACTTCTCAAAGGGCAGTCTGTCATGAATATCCATCTCTGTCCTGGCAGCAGTGATGATGAGAGTCCTGATACAACAGGTTTTGTTGTGATAAAGGTCAGCATGTGGCTGCCAACCAGATGAGGCTCTTCAAGTGACATGAAGATCCTGAATGCCTCAGATCCTCATTAGGTAAATATATGCATCAAATACCAATGGCATTTAGAGGCCCATAAGAAAGATGCAAGGGTGCTGCAGAAACTACAGTTACAAGGGAAAAAGATATAGGGGCTGGTACATTCAGTATTTGCTCTACTTTAACTAGAAGTGAGTGGGGTAAAACTGCAGGTAAAACTTGAAACATCAAGTCCAAAGTCACTTTATTTTTTCCTGAAGACAGAGAAAAGATGAAGAATATTGAAAGAAAGGAAAATTTAACTCCCAGCAACTATACAAAGGCATGGACAGAGATCACAGAGTGAGGCAGTGTAAATTCTTCAAGAATAAGACAGAGCTCAAATCAAAAAAAAAAAAANAAAATAAAAAAAGAAACCAGAGAAGTCATGGAAGCAGATAGGGTTCATAATAACTGTGGAACAAGACTAGAACAGGTAAAATCAGAGCTTTCAAAGGCAAGATCATAAATGACAGAAAGAGCTAACAAATAAAAATTGGACCTGATTAATTTAATACAGCCCCAGGAGTCTGTCACTGGCAGTCCTTCGCAAGTTTGTGGCTGCTCACTGTATATGGGGTAAGATTAACCTCTGTGTCCCAACAGGCCAGAGAACTTCCCAGCAATTTAATGCAGCAATTGATTAAATTTCACTGTCCAGAAAACACTTCTTAAATAAAGTAATATGGATGTAGCTCTTGTGATCTAGTCTGAAATCACAAGTCTTTAAACCCAGATCTCCTAAAGGCCAAACTAGTAACTTCAGCACATTTTTGTGTGATGAAAATCATTTGTATACAGAGTTCAATTCACCACATGGGTGTTTGTTCAGAGATCCTGGCTTTAATGTCACTGGAACAGAAATCATGTTGTCCTATACCCACAGCTCTGCTGCATCCTAAGCACTACAGCTCCTCAGAATTCATGCTGGTAAAACCTCATTACTGTTCTGTAATGTATTTCTGATACACTTACCACTTTCATCTGCAATCCTCAGCATTGGCTGGGGTAAGAATAAGTGTAAAAACAGCTGTGTGGAAAGATGATGCTTCCTCTTCTTGCAGTATTTTAGAAACAGTTTAAAACAAAACTTACCAGAAATCTCCTGAGAAGGCCTGTTCTTAAGAGAATTTATTGATCAAACTAATTCACAGAAGGCTTATTTTCTCTCATAGTATTGCATGAAGTAATAGTTCTACTTCCCCAATCCAAGGTTGCTTTTCCCATTAACTTCTGGGAACACAGTAAGATTTCAGCATCTGAAAGCAGGAATTTCAGGCTCACTTCCAGCTGTGGAGTCAGGGTGACCAGCAAATCTTGCCATCGTCACCCCACAGCTACTCATATGATACAGGCGTGCCATGCAGACCACTGCTGACCTCCTCAAGAGCTACATCTAAACCCTTAAATATCACACAATTACTGTAAGTAAAGGAGCACTTGCTAAGTACAGGCAGTTAAGTACTTGGTGCGATGACCATCAGCCAGAGAATCACAGAATATTCTGAGTTCGAAGGGGCCCACAAGGATCATTGAGTCCAGCTCAAGTGAATGGTCTCTCGAGAGATCAAACCCACAGCTCGGTGTTATTAGCCCTGTGCTCTAACCAACTGAACTAATCTCAGGCATATATATATATATATATATATATATATATATATATTTGGGGTTTTTCTCTTTTTTCATTGTTAATTGCACCTTTAACTAGCAACTTGTGTGAATTAATGGATTTAACAAAAGCCTCAAACAGAACAAAATGAAAGAACTAAATAACCTTCCTAAAACGGTCCTGGGCCAATAGAAAGTCCTGCAGGTGAGGTTTCAAGAAAGTCTGTATTCTGTACACCCCACACTTCAGTTAATTAAGCAGCAGCCAGGGCTGGTTATCCTGTTGCTTGCACAGCCTCCTTCTCCCTTCAAGTATTTTTCCTTACCTAAATTCATGATGAAGCAGACAAGCATGTGTAATGCTCAACACATCATCTAGGACGAAAGATAGACACAGATTTCAGGTGACACTCCATAAGCAAAGCCCTCTGATGCTGCAAGAAACTTAGTTATGCATGCTGCTTAATGTAATAGAAATGATGGAGAAGAGAGAAGTATAGATGCTGCCTGCTCTTTGAGAGGAAAAGGATATATTGGGTGTTTCTGGCACACTTATGTGTCTTCTTCAGGATTTGAGCAATTGAGCAATTCTCACAGAAAAAGACCAAAGGAGATGAAAACCCTGTTTTTGCCCAGCAACTTAATAATCTGAACACTCCTCCGATCCATAGGAAGCTCAGGAATCCTGCTCCAGTATTAGTTGTCCATCCTTCTAGCCATGGAGATAAACTTTAACTGTAAATAGTCCTTAGTCCTAAAATAACTTCAGTCTCCTCTGCACATTAGCAAGCAAAGCCATTCTCATACAAATTTGTAAAGGGTTTTAAGACATAGATACTGAGCTTTGCTCTACAAATTTAGAATTTCTTTTTTCAGCTGAACACTTTTCCTCTGAGTAAATTGTATTGCATAAGATTGAGTTCCAGCAAAGCACACTTTCCCTTCTCTTTCAAAGGCCTTTCTGGAACTGTAAATATAAAATATGTTTACCTGAATATTGTTTGCATCCATCATTTCCTCATTCTCCACAACATCCCTGAGAGAAAAGCAGAAAAGATAAACTCTTGTCTTGTCATGACAGGGGCTGTCCTCATTTCAGCCACTGTTTCCAGTGTCAATATGAGATATAGTTGAAGAAGTGCTATCAAAGTGCTGCTTTGCTGAGCAGTTTAAAATTGCCAAGAATGATGGTGTTTTAAGTTAGCAGTTAACTCTGCACTGTATCAGCCTAGAAGAGATCCTGTTAGTAGATATCATAATACACCCAGAGGGAGGCAACAACTGATGGAGGTGAGGTACATTTTTAAACCCCTGCAATGGCTGGCTTTTATTCCCATGGGATCATGCAGTGAATATGAGGAAGACTTCAGTTTGCTAGTATGCATGGTGCTTTGCTGTGAAAGCAAGATTGTGCCACCCCTGTGCAAATCACACTACTTTCTCCCTATATCAGTTTGCATCAACACAGCTCCTTGAACGATGGCCAGCACTACAAAAAGCAAGCTAGTACTGTCTGGGCCTGCATTTCACTATTTGCTGCTCTCAGATGTGCTGTGGACTGGGTGAGCTGTTCTGCATGTCCAAACTTAATGTTTTAGTTTGTGCTTCTGACTGTTTTTGCAATAAGCCCTTTGGGGCAGTGGGCATTCCTCTTTCCCTTCATGTTTAAAAAGCCAAGAATATTTTTACCTCTGGTGCATTTGTTCTCTGGTGCTTAGAAACAAATAACTGCAATGAATGTTCACAGGAAGAGACAAAGGAATAAAAAATACTCTGAAGTCAGATTTTGTTCTGACATAGTCTGAAATTTATGATTAAATTTTTTTGGAGGGAGAAGAATATTGTTTGTAGTCAGTGAAATATTTTATATATGTTTCAATATTATATTTAAATATAGCAAATCTATTTCTAAATTAATAATTGCTTAAAACAAACAAACAAACCAGCAAAACCCTCCAAGGTAGAAAGAGTTTCCATTTGATTTCATTTTCTTGCTTGTGTTTTTTAACAAAGTGCAATTTTATCATAATTAACACATTCTCATGGAAATTAATTCCAGATATCAGCATTTCATGGTGGAAAAACATGTCCTCTTATAATATTTGAAATTAGTCTTAAAGGGATTTGTCTTTCTCAGTCCTACCTCTAAAGAAGTTCCACATTAAAGGTGCTCTGCCTTTGTATATGTCCCCGATGTAGTTTTGAAATACTTGTCAGTGGCATCCTTTATACCTTCTAGAGACAGAATTACACCTGGACTTCCAACTTAATGCCTCTAAAATGCTCCTTCCAAGAGGTGACTAAGAGTTTAAGAACATAAAAGCCTGAGAAAGTATCATCAGCAAAACAATTTGACGGGAGCTGTGATGGCCCCCTGATGTTCACATTACTGATTCAGATTGTGGGTAAGAAGGGAGAAGGGAAGTTTCTCATTTTTTGGATAAACTGTTTGTTTTATGACTCTTATTTCCCTGCTAGACACCTGACTCTGGCACAAGTTTAATGATTCAAGTCAAGCCAAGGGCATGTAATGGTCTGCAGAGACAACCAGCTGCACTCCTGCCTTCTCTGCTTCCTACTCTCTGTTTGGCCCTGCCTTTCACACCCTCCTTTGCTGCACAGTGAAAGCTCATGTAGATTTACATGTACATAGGTTATTATTAGAAGTCTTAGCCGACAGCTTCAGAGTTGCCTTACGATGGGGAATGAAACAAGGAGGAGAAAAGAGAGAGAAAATTAACCCTCTCCCACATGTCCAGATGGAAAGTGAAGTGATGAGCTATCAAAGCAGGCTTCCTCCTGTGGACACCTTCTCCAGGGCAGCAGGTGGTGAGAATGATCAGGTTGAAAATGGAAAAAAAAATAAATTTTTTTTTCTTCTTGCTTTCTCCTCCGTACAATTATACTTCTCATCAAGACTTGCTCAAATCTCCCCATTGGTAGTTACTGTTTATGGCACTGCTGGTGCTGGTTGGAGCATGCCTGATTAGGTGCAGGTGTTGAACACTAATTGGCCATTAAGTTTTGGTGTGTGTATTCCTGATAACATTTTCTGGATTTTAAAATTAGTATCATTCATTTTCTGCTAAGCTGTGTTTGTTTTAATATGAAGCTCCAAACTAAAACCTACAGGGTGAAGGGTGTATGGATCTACACAAAGGGCTAAAGACTAGTATCTACAAGGTAAAGTGCTGAAGAGGCAGAGGAAGAGCAAGGTTATTTAATCATCAAGAACAATGATTTCGAAGAAGAAGTTGGACATTGGATTCTGGTCACAATCACACAGTCCAAGGTCAATAAGGGCACTTGGGGTGCCAAGGTTATGGCAGTGATGCAGAAGCACTGGGGTATGCTGATGAAAGATTAGTGCATGGTAAGTATAAAGCAGGTTACAGGAGGAAGATCCACAGCATTTCAAGGTGTAGAGTTGATAAAACACCGTGCAACACTTGTCTTCTAGGTTCCATATTATTTTCTTATGCTAAGAGATACCATGGAGAGACACAAACATAAAAATGAGCATTCTGAGGGAAATAAGGGCAGTGAGCATGATAAGTTTTGGCTGCTGAGCAATATGGAAATCTATAAGTGACCTTCATTTTTCTAAAGGAAAGAGATATAAGAGACACAGGATGTTTAATACTACAGAAATTAGGGCCACTGTGTCTGAATTTGGCAAGCTTAGATAATGCCAGCAGAAATAGACACAATCCATAAAATTTCTACAGGTTACTGAAGAACATTCAATAAGCAGGGTCTTCAAAGGATTGAATTACCTATGGAACGTGTCTCTGTGTCTCTACTCACTATAAAAATAGTCACTAAGCTTCTGAATTTGGTCCTCCAATTAATTTTCCAAACTTACTCGGGATAATCCCAGGAATTTTAAAACTGAGTAACTGAGTGAAAACAAATGGTTTATGCACAAGAAAAACATGATGGAACTGAATCAATCAGGAGGTGTGATCTGAAACCTCTCAAATTTTATGATACACAAAATGTGCAGAACAGAACTTTCCCCTTCTTTGCAGATGCCCATATTTGGTGCAGTGGATTCTAGCAGAGGACCCTCTAGTAAAAGGAAATACAAGCTTTTACAAACACCACATTAGATTTTTTCCCCTCTGTTTTTCAAATTTTTTATTTGGTATATATCCCCAAACACTAGCACTTATAACTTAAACCTCAAACAAATATGGAAAATAATATCCTTTTCTTTGCTGTTCCTCATGTACTTACAAGCGAAAAGGAAGACTTTTTTTCCCCATAGTGCTAAATTCAGTACGAAGCACAGGATACACTTATCAGAATGAGCATCTCGTAAAGTATAACGTTTTAGAACTGACCTTTCTTCTACTTTCCTCTCATGCTTCCTTTTCCTGAGAAAACAGTTTAATCCTTTTTGATGTTTTTGGCTTCTGTGTGTTTTAGTTTTATTCCTAGTCTCTTTTGCCTTCTACATCCTCTTCACAGATATCTTTCACTATTGCAAGGGGAATCCTCAAAACTATAATATAAATGATGAGAAAGTTCAATGTTAAGTCCATTTTATTCTCCTTTTTCACTGTCTTAACTTACAGAAAAACTTTTTTTCTTCTTTTTTTCTATGAGAGGCGATATGTACTTAGAACTAAATATTGTCTTAATCTCCAAGAAATACTTGCATTACATAGAACTGGGAGTGAGAGATGTTCTGTAAGAGTCCTCTTAGTCCAACTGCCCTCTTATGGTCACTGTCACCAGATGCTTGATAATATAACTATTTCCTCAAGGTGTTGATTGATATGAGGAAAATTCTGCAACCTGAAAGTTTTGGAGTATGATGAGTTGCACAGGAGATCATGAAAGAGCAGCATCCCTCTTCCTGTGAGATTTCTTTCAGCATGAGGCTCACTAAGGCCATTGGTCCCCCTGGCATCTCAATTCCCCCGCTCAGGAAACTGGGGGTCAGCAGTGCAAAGACCTTGAAGCTGGTTATGGCTGTCATCTCTGTTTTCCTCCAAAAGCACAAGAAAGTCAGGAAATACAAGGCAAGGGAACATCTCAGAGGATTTGGGGACTTCACAGGTCTGAATATGCTGTGCCTAGGTGGTCTTGCCTTTTTTATTTTTAACTCTGTGAAAAAAAGGATTCTGTGGTTTAAATTCACTTACTGAAACATATTTAGATATTTAAATAGCACATTTCACTCCTGACTCACAATGGAGCCAAGCTTCCTTTTCCTTCTCTCTCACATTGTCCTGTCTGCTGTGGCATACTGTGAGCAAAGCATTATCTCTCCAATTTGATAGTGCTGTCCTCATTGTACCCTAGATGTCCATTGCAGGATCAAGGCCTGTATTAGTTTCCTTCTCAGTTTGTATCTGTATACTTTTGCACAGTTTTGGGGAGCACTGTGGGACCATTTGTGAAATGACAGTGCTTTTTGCCGGCAAGATCATTACAGGCAGAAGGCATTCCAATGTGCAAATTACAGTTCTGCTTATAGGGAATTTGGTCTGCTTAATACAAAAGAGCTTTACGAAAGGAAGGTCTCACCGCACTTCTCTCTGATTTGGAGCTGCAAAACTAACTTCCATGCTGTGCAGAAATGCACAAGGAGGGTTAAGTCACTTTTAAAAGAGCATCAGTTGGGTGAAAATGCATTTGACCTTCACAGGGTTCTTGAGTCATTCTTCAGCTCGAGTGGCTGAGTGAAGAGTGTGTCATTCTGTCATATAAAAAAAAAAAAAATAGAGACGGAGAAAAAATTTAAAAATCGATCCTGTCTACCTCTGAAAGCCTTAGATTTCATTGGTATCTAACTGACATAAATAATATTTTGTTGGGTTTTCATTGCTATTTTTATTTAAATGTTCATGAGTATGCCAGCTGGGAGCAAGGTCCATTTTTATAGCACAATGAATTCCCAGAGTTCTGGCAAATATAATCAGATAAGGGGAAGTTGAACTTAAACCTCCTGTTGCAGTCAATAAAAGAAAACTTCATAACCCAAGACTATATCTTTATTTATAATTGCTAATTATAGAAAGCTATTCAAGGACACTCTAAAAATAGGATTATAAATCCATCTAATAAAAAAAAAAAGAAAAAAAAGAAAAAAAACAGAAGAACATAGACACAGAAAAAGCAGGCAGTCAGTGAGAACTAAGAAAGAAAAAGAAGCAGAATACAAAGCAATGTACCTCCTTGGAAGTTTTACAAGGCAAAGTATTCCCTAGACATGTTACCATTGTCCTTCAGTGCTACATTATCTCTGTGACAGGGATCTTGTATTTTCATAGAAGCTTGTTGACCAAATGGATCTAGGTTGCATTTTACAGATCATGACTGGAAGCTTAAACTCTTCCCAGGAAAAACATGTAGGAGGAAAATTTTGTGTTCCCTGCATTTGAATTTTGAATTCAAGAATCCATGTCTCTTTTACCAGATTTGCTTTGCCAAGTTATTCAGAGGGTGCACATTCTGCCAAATGTTGGACATCCAAATTAAATTCCCAGTCTGGCATGAGATAAAATCCCTGAGAGAGCAGTTCAAGAGAGGAATTGAAAGTTTTTATAATGAGTTACTCTATGGATTAAATTGTTTAAGTGTCTTTGAGCATCTCAACAGGGATATCAGAGCTAGATACTTAAAATCAGTCACATGAGCAATTCCCACTGTCTTCTTAAGTTTCTGCTTTCTTTTACCTATTTTCTAAATAAACTTATGGAAGGAAAAATCTCCATGTGCTCAGACTCCAGTACTGAGCATCTATCTTTCACAATAAAAGAGGCAATTCTCATCTCTGTGTTTTCTGCACTGTGACATTTCATCCAGCTTTTAAAAGATCAAGGTATATGTTTCTCAGTGATATAGCTTCAGAGCAGAACACAGAAAATCATCACTAGTGTGACCAACAGAACCAGGGCAGCCATGATCTTTCTGTGTTGGGCACTGGTGAGACTGAACTTTGAACTCCGCGTTCAGTTTGGGGACACTCACAAAAAGAAGGACACTGAGGAGATGGAGCATGTTCAGAGAAGAGCAATGGAGCTGAAAAAGGGACTGAAGCACAAGTCTAAAGAGGGGTAGTTGAGGAAGCTAAGGGGGCTCATCCTGGAGAAAATGAGGCTTGGGGGGGACCTTGCTCTCTGCAACTCCCTGACAGGAGAACAAGGGACAGGAGGAGAGGAAGCAGCCTCAAGTTGTGGCAGGAGATGTTAGGTTTGGACAACAGGAGAAATTTATCCACAGTAAGAGTTGTCAAGGCACGACAGCAACTGCCCAGGGCAGTGTTGGAGTCCACATCAATGGAGGAACTTCAAAGACATGTAGATGTGAAACTTTGGAAGATGGTTAGTGGTGGGCTGGGCAGTGCTGGGTTATGGGCTGGACTTGATTTTTGAGAGCTTTTCTAACCTAAATGATTCAGTGATTCTCTATCTAGACAACAGCATGCTGAAGATATAAAGAAATTTAACTGATCACTAACAAAGCCCTTCCAAAGAAGCAGTGAGCAGCCTCCTTATATAGATTTTGAAAAAAGTACATTTTCAGTTGGAAATACTTTGGTCTAAAAGTGACAGAAGATAGTTAAAAAAAGAAAAATTGTTATCCCTGTGGTACAAGACAGTGCATAGAGATCATGAACCTTTTGTAATTTTAGAATCATGGAGTCATAGAATGGTTTGTGTTGGAAGAAACCTTTACAGATCAGCTAATTCCAAACCCTCTGCTATGGGCAGGGAATTCTCTCAGTGGACAACTGGCTTCATCCCAGCCCCAAAGCCCACCATGGCTTGACCAGACTGTCCTTTACAGCCCTGCTCAGCTCCAAGGAGGTCCTGAGAGATGATGGGATAACAGATGGGGGTGGTATGGCCACAGTGTGCATCTCTTGTTGATAAAACACAGTATTAGTTAGTGATGTGACCCATCTGATTTTTGGGTGTGCTTCAGGTCAGATTATCAATGTCTTAAAGGTTTCTTTAAATATGTATATTGTGTGTCTCGTCTTCTCTGCCACCTGTGATGAAGGGCTGTAATCTGAGTTTCCTGCTTACACCACTGCTGTGCACTGAATGTTAACTCTTAGGGTATCCCTTCAGATCAGCCCTCAGTATAAGTAATACCTCTAAAAGAACTGAAAGCCACAATATATTATGCACCCTTTGTAATTACTCGGTATTTTCACATCAAAGAAACCAATGGGTCATATTTGTGGTCTTCTTTTTTGAACACACACCTTAATGATTTTTAGGGCAGTCAGACTGAAACACCATAATATTTTTTAAAAAAAGCGTGCCTATTATATTGACTAAAAAAAAAAAAAGGAAAGAATTCAGATGAAATAAAAAAGAGAATAGCCACATAAAATCAGAATAATTCAAACTGTGCTTAAGATCACTGTTAGAATGTTGCTTTTTTCCCTCTTTTTAATGAATATGAGAGTTTTGAGAACAATTTTTGGGAGAAAGAAAAGAATAAAGGAAGCAAAGTATATTTAAGACCTCCTTGAAGACATCCAGAGTTAATAATGATATACATTGCAGAAAGAACAACTGTGAGATGGGTGCAAAATGCCACAAACCCAGCTAATTAAAAATGAGGTTATTAGTTTTTAGTTACACTGCAGTTAGAGATAATGCTATAGAGAACCTGAGTGAAAGCACATTTTATATTGTAGTAGGAATTGCATTTTATGTGGCATTTTATTTTATTTTAAGGGGCACTTCTCTTTAGAGAGAGGAAGATTTCAATTATGAGTTAAAATGGACTCACTGTGGCTTTTCTATATATTTCAGGAGAGGGAAAGGGGGTAAGAAAGGTACAAACTTTCTTCCAATCTTGGCATTCCACCAGAAACAGCACTAAAATTTTGTGCCTTACCATAAAAGACAGCTGCCTAGATTCCCAAGATATGTGGGAATGCCTGACATCTACGGATTTTGTTTTCTAGGGTGATCAATAAAATTATTCACTTGTTTTGAAAGTGCAGCTCCAAATATTGTTCTCAGTTCTAACTGTTTTCCAGTAGATTTATGGCTGGATTTCAAAGCAACTCAGCTCCTATATACAGAGAAAAAGAATGTTCCTTTTTGAAAAGCATTTCAAATGTTTTTAGAAATACAGCTGTTATTTAAATATTTAAGACTTCAAAAGATGCTGAGACTTTTGAACATATATACTGATTCATGAGTGTCTATACCTAAAACCCACTGCAGACTGAGGTTTTGGGATTATGTGTGAGAATCATGAGCAAAATTGTCCTTCCACTTAGGTCACTGTTTGAACCATAGAATCATGGAACAATTTGGATTGGAAAGGACCTTTAAAAGCCATCAAGTCCAACCCCACTGCAATGAGCAGGGATACCCTCAACTAGATCAGGTTGAAAGCTTTCTTGGTGTTTCTGGAATTGCTCTAAACATTATATTGCATTGTAGAGCTTCTATCACACCAGTCATCCTGTATTACCTACAATAAGATAAGACAATATGAAATATATACATATATTTAATGTTTCTTTTAAATAGTTTTCTTTGCTGAAACAGTCTTCACTAGCTTAAGGAAAAAGGTCTTTAGAGCAACAAAAAGATTTGAAAAAATTAACCAAAAATGAAAAAAAAACAGGTGTCTTACCTCCTAAAATAATACTATTCTTTAGAAAAACATCCAAAATTTGCAATTTCTTTCTCTCCATTTATCTATTTATTCATCCACCTCTGGGTTGGACTACAGTGATAGGTCATTTTCTCTGCTCCTACAACAAGATCAAAAACTAAAAATATACTCTAATCTAAAGAATAATCTACTTAATCTAACTTTTTTCTTTTATATATAAAAATGAAGGTAAAGTAATTTTCCCTGTGCGTAAAATCAAATTGAGGAAACCTCAGTATACATCTGAGCTATAAAGAGTCACAAATTTGTACTGCCTTTTCTTGTATTTCTTGGCTATATAGTCTCTTCTTTTTCTAACTGTAAGCTTTTTTTTTTTAACAGAGAAACATTGTAAGGGACACATACAGGATAATTTACCTATCACCTGGAGATGTCAGCCAAGAGGGGGAATACAGACTTTAGGCTAATTTGAGGATAAAGCCAGAGAGAAATTCCTCAGAGTGAAACACAATAAGACCTGCTTCTTCTTTTGGTTTTTGACCAAATTAAGTACAGCACAGTCCAAAGGATTTAATGATTGTGCTTGTACTTCTAAGCCAATCAGTGCCAGAAAATATTCCTGCACTCTGAAATACAATTGTCTATAAAGTCAAATAGGTAGACTTGTCCCTAGCACAGTTTTGGCACCTGTTAGCCAGAATTCCCCCAAAACATTTCTGGGAACTGTTTATGACACAACATGGGCCAAGGATGACTCTCAATAGACAGCTTGGATGTGGCCACCCTAAAAGTACTTCCCAGAAAGGAGCTGGACCAATCCATGCATGCCAACTGGCCGCCGCATCCGAGACCAGTTCTGAGCATGTATAGTTTACTAGCATAGACGTGGTTTTGTTTTCACATTATCTATTATATAATACATCAGAGCACAACATTGAATTGTAGAAGCCTAAAATGGTTTGGGTTAGAAGGGACCCTAAAGATCATACAGTTCCTACTCCACCGTGGCCAGGGAGATCTTCCACTAAATCAAGTGGCTCAGAGCACCACCCAGCCTGGCCTGAACACTTCCAGGGATGTGGTGTCCACAACTTCTCTGTACAAACTCTTCCAGTGTTTCAGGATCCTTGAAGTAAAGAATTTCTTCTATATAGCTAATTTAAACCTACCTTTTTTCAGTTTGAAGCCTTTACTCCTTTTTCTTTCACCCCATTATCTATACAGAACTTCTAAATCTTTTGCATGACTTTCTCTTTCTTGGAATGCATCACTAGACCTTGGAGGAGGCAATCCTTGATTTTCAACCAGCTTTCTTGGGCCCCTCTTCCCTCCAGGGCTGTATTCCACAGCACTCTAACATGCAGCTCCCTGAAGAGGCCAAAGTACTCTCCTAAAGGCCAGGGCAGGAAGATTGCCCTGCACTTTCCTTGTTGCTTCACAATCCCTACACATCCCTTCTTGGTGTTAAGAACAGCTCCTCACTGCTCCTCTATCACTTAGAGAAGGAATTTGACAAAAACACATTCCAGGAACCTTCTGGATTGCCTGTGCCCTGCTGTGTTGTCCCTCCAACAGTCATCAAGGTGATTGAAGTGAATGTTCTACAAAAAGTAAATTAAAATGGGAATGAAATGCTCAATTAAATCAAGAATGCCTTCTCCAGAACCTGTTTGGTAACAGATTGAAAGGGGAAATGTTGCCTACTTGTTCGCCTATTGGTATGGGGAATATTTCAGAATTAAAAACTTAACTGTGAATTACAAAATGCAGCTCCATCCCAGTTCTAAGTTTAGGAAAAAAGATTGCAGCATCTGTCAGTTGCTCAGCACACAACGCACATACATGCACACACACACACTTAATTCAATGAAAATAAACAATGCCTAACACTTTGAAAAGGTCACTCAGTCTTTCTGGTGCAGACACTTTGCTCCCTTTGTGACCAGTTTCACAAAGAGCACTCTTTCTAACTTCAGCTGTTTAAAAAGCCAACCTTTATGCTTCAGATTCCACTCATCTCTGTTGACGTTGTCTCTTGCGCTGAGGGCTTTGCTCCTGAGGAAAACATCTCCCTCTCCCTCCCACCCACCATGGTAATCTTGACACAAACATCACAACCTTCATCTACAGTTTAACATTTCAAATGGGAATTTCTAAGCATACATCTAAAAATAAAATAAATAATAAAAAAGGGTACTTGGGAGAGGAGGGGAAAACTTCCTAATGCCTCTACGCAGATATAAGCAAACAGAAAACTTTATCAGCCCAGAACCCCCAGGGCAGAGAATACTGCTTCTCCCAGGCATCAGCCCCCTGTGTAAAATGGTTGGAGCACAGACTAATAAGTTGAGTTTGCATGTTCCTGGGTAACCACACATGAAACTTGTAGTCATGTAAAAGTAAAGGAAAGCCCAAAACAAGAGACCCAGCAATTTCCAGTCTGTGTGACTGCCAAGATGACACTGAGAACATGAAACAAGTCTAGCTGGGGCAGTATGAGCTGTCTGAGTGTGCAGGCAGCTTGAGGCTGAGCCAAGACACAGTCTACATCTTTCTAGTCTAACCTGGACAATTGCTTAGACATCCACTGAATATGAGAGCTGGTTGTTTTTAAGCTTTTTTGAGCCTTGGGAAGCAGAAGAAAAGTAGTCAGGACCTAATATTTTAAAAACATGTCTTAGATTTTTCACTCCAAATAAGGTGCCCTCTCCCTCTGCTCACTAAAATCGGTGGTTTTAGTCAAATGAGGAGGAGAAGGTAGTCCAATACTGTGGTGTACATCCTTGGGGAAAGACATGGGGTATGTCTGCATGTATATTCCTTTCTAGCCTCCCTTTAAAATCGACAGAAACATTCAGAGTGTCTCAATCCAAAGCTGCTTAGAAAAGTGGTTCCCTGGTTTCCTCTTGCTATCCTCTGATTCTGCAGGGAGTCCCAGCTGACTTCAGATTTCAGCATTGCCAGGCCTTGCCAGTGTGACATGGTGAGGTGAGTCTCATCCTGGTGCTCCCGAAGGGTAATTTTTCAACTGCTCTGGGATAAATCATCAACAGCTCATTGCACATAATCAGGGTGAGACTTCCTGAAAAGAACGTATTCTGGCCCATAATTCATCACAACTGAAGGAAGAAGTCAGTGGACTGAATGGACCCTTAACTTCAGAAATCCTTGCCTTTTACTACCTTAAGAAAGCAGGATCTCAAGACTCATTCTGTAGACTGGGGCTATTCCATCTTTTGGGGAACTTCTCACCATAGAGATGGGCTAGTTCAGCACAAGACCTTGTTCTTAAAATGACTCAGAGAAAGCTCAACAACAGCACTTTTTCTCACTAGAAATACCTTTTATTTCATAAAAGAAATGTGTGGCAAAAAAATTTTACATCATTATCATTGTAATGTTTCTATTTTATTTTAATTAATGTTTTCTTTGAAATTGTGCACTTCTTTTTATCAAGTTCATTTTTAAGTCCCAGCTTTTTCCTTATCTATTTAATGGAGTTCACCATATAACAAGAAAATGTGACTTCTGGTGATAAAAATGATTTAATAAAGAAATTATTTTGTTACAAATATCTATTAAAAAGGCTGCAAATATAAACACACACACACACACACACACAAGTATCAACCCCGCAAAATGGATACAACTTCAAAACATGCTTCCTTTTTCTTCCAGAGATGACTTCTCTATTCTTTTTCACCAGCTTCTTTGTCTTTTAGTTTGAGAATGAAATGAGAGACAATGAATTAATAAAATAATTTAAGAAAGGTGCTTCACATATGAAACCTCTTAAGTCTCACTTATTTTGTGTTTGTCATCCTATGAGTTTGATGCAAACATGAACCTTAGACAAGCTTCTGAAAGCCATGGAATAAATCACGAGCAGGATACACATTTTTCTTTGCTAGGGGGAAAGGATTGTTCATCCTTAAGAAGCCTTCTCCTAACACACTTGGAATGGAAACTACCTGGGAATCATAGATGAAAGCACTTTTTCCTTCTTTTTACAGCTGCACTGAATCTTGGCATAGACAGAGGAAAAGTTTCCAAAGCGAAAAAACCATACATATTATTGTCCAAGCAAGATTTGGACCACATTCACCCATTCCTGTCTGATGTGTTTTTTTCTCCTCATTTCTTTCTGGGAAACAGGTATTATAGGCACAAAAAAAAAAAAAGAAAAAAAAAAGAAAAAAGGTAATATATTTTCCAGTCTGTTTATTTATGCTGAAACCTCAGGAAGTACCCCAGTTTCATTCCCTCTTTTTCACCAGCGCTGCCTTTCAGCAGTGTGATGTATAGGGAATGCAGAGTTTCTGCCTGAGATCAGTGTCTTCACAAAGGAAAAGTGAACATCACCCACATTTGTAGTGTTTTCACAACCACCACGTCTTTTGAAACCAACCTGTTCATTGCAAGTCTCCTATTCAAGCACTGACTCATCTGAAACCTGCTTAGCTGATGAAATCTGACAGCATCGCAGCTTGAGTTGGCCCAACCTATTTAGCTTATGAGATCTGACAGGATCACAGCTGGAAGTGCCCCAGGAGATCTGATGGGATCACAGCTTGAGGCTTAGCTTTAGACACAGCACATAAACATTGATCCAAAGATCTGCATAAAAGTTAAAACACATCCTAAAATGAAACTTCTCCCTCAGCTTCAAGAAAAGAAAAACAAAACCAAACATGACTTTTTATAAGATTGTATTATTTTACCTTTTTTTTTCTTTTTTTAATGTCTATATACACTTCATCAGACACAAAAATAAACCTGCCAATGGATTAAAGAATTCTCATGAGGATTACTACCCAATCCACCAAACCTAAGGGCATGAAGAAGCTTGAGTTTACTGACAGTCCATCCAGTCATCAGAATTTCTTTATTTTAAGAAGATCGATTTATAGGGTGTGAGATCAAACCACCCCTTGACAAAACAAAAGATAGATCTCACCTCAACTCAATCCTGGTAACAGTATCTAGAGTGACTACCACTTTATTGTCTCAACAGTGATTCTGTCTCTTTTTTAATTAGTATTATTGTATATGCATATTGTATTATTGGATGCTGAGAAAGTTATATGGTGCAAAGAAATATAACCAGTATATTTTTTTAATGACTTCCATATGCTAACTTTGTGGACATAACTTTGTTTTTACAACATGATCATGAGGATTTGCAAGATGAGTTTTTGAATGTGAATATTGCACAACTCCACATTTATATTTTGGAGTCAATAAACATGACTTTTTACTCATTTCTATGCTTTCTGATACTGGGAAACAAGGTGATAGTAAGTTTGAGTATTTAAATCTTAGTGTGTAGTTACGAAGCTAAAAGGTTCTAAATAGAAAACAAGTAAAAAAACTCAAAGCCAAACAAGCAAAAATGATAAAAAGCAAACAAATAAAAAAACCCAAACACACAAACCAAAAACCCAAGACAAAACTGTTAATGTAACTACTTATATCTAAAATTATTTTAAATAGTAAGACAATAGGGTTAATAACCCTAATTTAGACACTTATTCAATTAATGGCTAGTGGCTGTATCTGGACATATTAAAATTGCAGACACTTCCTCTGATGATGTTGTCTTCCTCTTCTTCACTGTACTACCTTATTTCATTGCAAGAATGACTAATACCCTTCATCAAAGACCAGAGCTGTTGCACAAGAGATGCCACAAAGTGAACTAGAAGAATATAACTAACTCAGAGACAAATCATCTATTTTGCTCTCTTTTTTAGTCAAGACATCCGATGAATTTTCTTGATTTTATTAAAGCTTCAGACTATGTTGTTTCATTAGCTGATAATAGCAATTCACTATGCTTACTTGAAGAATTCAAATCAAAAATAAAACATTTTTGGACACCTGAATCACATGGAAAACATGACATGAAGAAATGCTGAGTAGCTTGTTGATAGTAACCTGAGAAATTTCTTCAGATTGGCTTGCTTTCTACTGTAGACTAAAATACTTCCTCAGCACTTGAAACTCAGCTAAAGTTCATGGAAATCAGGTCATAAAGACTTTCCTTGTCCATCTATCTAAAGCAGTGTTCTTCAACATTTTCAGGTTACTGACCCGCCTTATTCAAGTAAAAATTTTCTCTGACCCTCTTACATTAACTATGAAAATAGGAGTACATAATGTATTTATGATAACAATGATATGCCTGTATAATTTAGTTGTGTGCATGTTTCAAGAGGTCGACAGAGAACACTTGACCTTGAAGAGGAAGGGTGAGTGTGGAAGAGTTTCATTGCCTTTGTTGATGCAACAATTTTAGCTGCCTCAAGCTGACATTGCTTGTCTTTCATGACCATTGTGTCAGAGTCCAGAACATATTGAAAAACCTAAGGTGGTCAGTAAATATTCCTATGTATTACAGAGTAAGTTTTCAGCTGTTTTTTTCTGTCCTTAAATATATTTGAAAAGTATAAAGGAGGGAGGGGGGGAAGCCTTTTTCATGTTTGTCAAAGGGATCCTTCTTCCTGTCTTCTTTTCTTTAGTCATACATTGTTATATTTCATTCAAGAAAGCATTTTTAATATATAAAAATTCGTATTTTAAAATTATCAACATGGCAATGTGCCCCCCTATCTTGGGAAGTGTTTTTTTTTTTCAAATGGGTAGTACAAAAAAAAAAGAACTTGATGAGACACAATTACAAACTTTTTGACCTAGAAAGGTTTCACCTCCTATAAGGTTACATCTTAGTCCTGACCTGTGAGGGATATTTGGAATATAACTGCATTTGAATGTTGCATGAAGTGCACAAAAATCAATGTCATAATTCCTTTTTTCTCCAGCTTTTCCATATCATAGTCCTCTCTGTATGGGGACACAAGAGCTGTCTGCAGATTTCCTATTTCATAAACAAATAAGATAAGGTGGGTAGTTTAGTAGCAGATACTGAGATGGGCCAAGCATATGAGGTACCTCAACTTATGTGTGTCCAGCCAAAGATGTATGGCAGTCTAATAGATTAAAAACAAACAAACAAACACACAAAAAAAACAACAAAAAAAACCAAAAACCAACCAAAAAAAAAAAACCACAAAAACAAAACAAAGAAAAAGTAACTGGATAGAAGAGTTATTTTAGAGGTCTAGAAATATTGAGGAGTTGATTTATGTCTTCTAACTTAGACATTCATAATGTAGGTGTTCATGTCTGTTAAATTCCCTAGGCTCTTTTGAGGTGTGATGCATGTCAGCTAAAGTACACAGCTAAAGTAGATCAGATGAATTGTTCCCTAAAAGTACTCAGCACCCCGGTTTAAATGCAACGAGTGACTGCAGAGCCTGGGGTGACTTGCTCAAATGTAGAGCTCTGCTGAGCAGATATCTGAAGCTAGATGAGATGAATCCTGGACTGGGTTAATCTATCAGAAAACACAGTTAAACTCCCTGCAGACCTCCTGCTTTCAGACACCAGAAAAAACATCACCTGCACAAAAATAATGGCTGGGTTTCATCCCTTTTCATACCTTGCATAGGAACGAAGTCAGCTGAAGTGGCCAAAAGGAGGGCGGGTCTGAGTATTGCTTCCACAGGAGTTCTTGAAGTACATTGTTTGAAAAATGATGGTGAATAAGTTGGTGAGGCTCAAGGGCAGTAGCTTTCCCAGTGTTAGCATAGCTGACATGCTGACAGTTTATATGGAATTTATGTGCCCATTTACTTTGCTTTTTATGGGAAAATATGCTGTTACCTTACAGCTGCCACATCACATGCTGCTTATCCTGCCTCAGAGCTACAGAGCACCTTCCTCAAGGAAATATACATACATCAAGAGGTTATGTATTTTTAAGCAACATTGTAAGGGGGAAATAATAAAATATGCATTATACTGCATACTAGCAGCTTTTAATTTTTCTATATAATTTATTTAGTGGATTTAACTTGTACTACAACCATTTGCAGTTGTTCTTTTCCATTCACATATTTGGAATAAGATAAAGAAATTGTAGTAAGGTAGTATTTTCAATAGGACAAAAGAACACTATGAAAATCTGTGGAGGTTTCACAATAACACCAAAATAACAGGAATAAACATTTAAACATGGATAGTAAGGGATGCTCAACACTGCTGACCATGACAGCATATCAAATGGTAAGGCAGGTAGGAGAAGGCTGGGATTAGTGTCAAAAGTTAATCTAATCTTTCTATTAAAACAAACAAACAAACAAACAAACAGGTTGCAAAAAGGAAAAGAAAAATAAATAATCCCACTACCATTATATGGTCTACCAAACTATCTTGACAATATCCTTTCTCATGCACCTTGTAACACACCGGTTTGCCTAAAAGTGTTCTACTTTTTTTTTTTTTCATTTCAATAAAGGAGTAACTTGTAAAATGTTGCTTTATCCTTCTGAAGTGATGCCTTAGAACTAATTTCAGTAATAATGGGGGCTACAGAGTTTAACATGAAGAACTGTCAAAAAAAGGCCAGTGTTGGACTGCTACTGCATCACATTGAACTGATGATGGTTTAGATAGAACCACTGATTTTACTTAATAGAGCCCCTGCATGATGTTTACGTCCTGCTAGAGGTGAACAGGAACATCATATACCTGAGACTTGGGGATGAAAATCCACCATTCTCTCTATTCTGTGGCTCCAAAGGCTGAAAAGCCAAGAACAATTTTTATGCTTTAATACACGATTGGAAAACTAGCTTAAATACTTTCAAAACTCAAACCCCAGGATTTCTCACATCTCCAGGACCAGCTATTGGTAAAAAAATGTCCCATTCCTGGAAGTGTTCAAGGCCAGGTTGGATGGGGCTTGAAGCAACCTCATCTAGTGGAAAGTGTCCCAGGGAGAGTTAGAAATAAATGGTCTTTAAGACACTTTCCAATCCAAATAATTCTGTGATTCCATGAACACAAAAAGAATTTTACATGAGAATTTATATGAGAAATGTTCAATAGAACTTGCTGGCGTGTTCCCTTTCTTTTTCTCTCCCTTCACAAGAATGCAAAGTTATCTTGGTAATTACATCTTTGGACTGAGAAAAAGCAAAAGTATAAAGCTGAGTCAACCATTTGTATTTGAAAGGGACGGTACTTACCCAAAACTGTGCCCTTGGGCGGCTTTCCCAACAGCAGCACCAAGCTGGAGGACAGGGCCGGTGTAGGATCAGCCCACCTAACAGCAATGATGTGTCCTAAAGGATGACATCCACATCAGCTGGACACCTCCTCTGATTTGAAAGTCATCAGCCATTACTGTGGTTGGAATACAGAGACAGAAGAAAATCTATATGATGTTATACACAGTCCTGTTTGTGAGAGTTACAAAAAAATCTACATAGGCTTAGAAAAATGTC
>WBMV01000952.1:912819-942336 GCA_013396655.1 Campylorhamphus procurvoides | reverse complement strand
AGAAAAATGTCCTGATTTTTCTTTTTTTTTTTTTTTTAATGCTGGAGAATTGTCACTGTTTAAAAATAGGCCCAGTGCTGTGCCCATGTGTCCGCTGAGGTGTACATAATCCTCAAGCCCTTGGGTTTGTACTGCTCTGAAAAACATTTGCTTTACTAAGGAGAATCCAGAATTTAGGAAAGTACCTAAATTATGCAAGACTAGGGGCTGAAAAACTTTGTTTTCTGTGGGGTAAATATTGTGTTCTGCTAACCTGTAATCCTCACTTTTCTTTTTTCTCATGGGATTTTCCAGCATCTAGTATATGTCTCTACTTGTAGAGAGCAGAGCCTTCCCTGAAAACGTGTGTATTCGTCTGATTTCACCAACTTTGGAAGTTTTAGGATTTAAAACATCCCCCTACATAGTTTCTGAAGGGTAACTAGAGACATAGAAACCATCCATGTGTGATGTAAATAACCTATATTCATTATTGCCTGTTTTGAATAAATTATTTGTTTAACCAAGTCTACAACTGACCTAGTCTTGCACATTAAACAGCAGTGGGTGATCTTTTGGGGATTGTATTCTTTTTTTTTCTTTTTATTTTTTTTTTAATGTAGAGAGGAATTATTTTAGTAATTTCTTGTAACAACCAGGTGGTAGCTACCAAATTACTTTTACCCAGGTTATCATTCTATTTTTCAAAGTTTATTGTTTATGGAATGACAGAGCATCAGTTATGCTCAGATACAACATTTCTTTAGTTCTGAACCAGAGAGCAGAGAAAAGCTTCTCAACGTGTAAGTCCCAACACCAAAAAAAGATTCAATTGTATCATGGATGGCAATGATGACAACAACCTTTGGGAGGGAAAATAAATAATCTGGCTATTATGATCACTCTGAACTAGAGATGATGAAGGAAAAGTACTGGATAGGACTAGACTGGTGAGACTTTTTGAACCAAGACCTTTGGGACACCTAGATGAACTTTCTGAAGAGAGCTCATATGAAATTTTGCATGTAAATGTAGAGCAGAAAGGAAGGGCAAAACAAGCAGACAAGTAAAACAGATCTTACTATAGGCAGAGTGAACAATCCTAAAAGAAAACAAAAGAAAATTGATTAAGCTGTGGTTTTAACTTGCCTTTAAATGCTTGAGCTCCTTTACCTGCAAAGTGTGGCCAGTTCCCTTCAGTGCACTGAAAAAGGTGATTCTTCACCTCCCTCTTTTCTCCCAATTTACACTTCCTTCCCAGCTGCTTAATGATACAGGATCTTTTCTTCATCTCAGGACTGAAGTAATGAAGTACCACTGATGTTTGTCCCCCAGGTCAGAAATTCATTATGAACCTACCCACCATCCGATGAATTTTGCCATCCAGCCTCTAGTCAGCTATTAATTATACACCCTTTCTCTCTCACAACAGCTCTTGCTGTGGCAGTATCCTAACATCCATTTTACAGATGGAGTTTAACTACAGGGAGATTAAATGTCTTATATCAAGCTACAAGTTGTCTATACGAGTGACACAATTCTGTCCAGCCAACAGTTCCTAGGATTTGTCATCCTTTTCCTTACATGAGTGTCCATTAGTACTCTAGTGATGAACAGGCCAGGAAAGAAGAATCAAAAAGCCACTGCAATCTTGTCACATCCTTTTCTGCACCTTAGCTGAGCCCCAGCGCAGTGACTCCTGAAAGCAGGAGAAAATGCTGAAAAAAACCCACCTTACTAAACTGAAATCAAATGTGATTCTCTTTGGGTACATGTGGAGGCCTTAAGGGGTGCCCCACAAAGAGAAGTCCCTTTTTTTTATACAAAACAAGGAACCGAGTCTGCTAGCTACCATCAATAAAGAAATCTTGATGTACTTTCACAGAGGACTTGTACAGCTTTCCAAAAGATGTGTGGCTGTCTTTGGTTTAGTGTTGGGAAAAGGCCTTTCAGTAGTATAAGTCCATACAGTCCTGTTTTGTTCTGTTTTGGTTTGCTTTGTTTTGTTTTGTTTTCCTGAGAAAACAAATTGCCTAAAGTCAAAGACCTTCGTGATGCCCAGGGACATGTTTTAGTGGTGGACCTGGCAGGGTAAGATTAAGATTTGTACTTGCTGATCTTAGAGGTCTGTTCCAGCCTTAGTGGTTCTATGATTCCATGTTGCAAGACAACTGGTTTTGTGTCCATCTTGCCTCACTGGGAATTAAATTTTAGGGATTGGCTGCACTCAATGGAGAGACCAAGGGAACAGCACAGAAATTCTGTTCGGGAAAGTGCAGTGGAGACTGAGCTTATCACAGAGCAGGTTGAGACAAAAACAGCTCTACATTTGGATGAAATCTATCAGACTCTCAAAATGAGCAGTGAACTGATGAAAGGATCCAAATTAAATCCTGGACTTTATTTGTTACTGTGGAGAGGTGGCAACCCCTTCACTCCCCATTTAAACCTGGAATGAAAATTCTCCATTTAGGGAATCAAAGTTTAAACAGAACTGTCTGTATGCTGCAAAAGATAAGCATGTTTTCATTAACATTTCTAGCATAAATGAGATCACCAATGAATTAAATAATAAACCTCTTTGGATAAAGCTTTCATTGTTGTTGTTGTTGCTGTCGTTTGATTAAGCTGTGAGATACAACTCACTCAAGCACCTTTTAAGTTGACATGCACCCAAAATGACCAATGTTAAAGTAGAGCCATTTGTGAGAAAGGCAGGAAAAAGACTGAGTTATCCATAAAATATCCCAAAGGAGTAATTTTGAACTCATTCAAACTCTTTAGTGGACTCACTTGTAGCTTTCCAGATAGTTAAATCTTCATTTTAAGATTAAGTGATCTGATTTTCATTAACAAGTATGGACTGAATTTTGAAAAAATTAATAGTAATTCAAAGTATCTCATTTTATAAGTTGCCTGTATTCCCATGTGCTGAAAAGTGGGCTCATTTAAGAAGCCTTTACTATCTACCTGGAAATAAACACAGCCAAAATCAGTAGCCCATTTTAAAATTTAGATTTAAGTTTGATTGTGCTTTTAATGAAAGACGTGAATACATTTCATTGCAGCTTTTACTGAAAGCTGAATTGAATCTTTACTTGGAGGCTATAACGACAGCCTTGTTTCATAAATGTTATCTTGTAATTTTCTTGTATTTGCCTGTCAGGCTGCTACTCATTAAATTAATTACCTAAACTGTTTGAGGCAGGACTGGCTATTGTTCTCTATTGTACCTTTGCTGCAATGGAAATGCAACGTGTCAATAGAGCCCTTAGATATAAACAATAAGCAAAACTCCTAATGATGGTAATGATAAGGGTGATAACATTTTATTTGCTTTTAGCTAGCAACTTATATGTGAAGTTAAACAAAATATAATACGTAAGCCTGTCCAACTAGGATTATAATTATGATATGTTTGCTCAAAATAATTATTCTCTCATGTATGTCTCATTACAGCTTTTACTTTTTATGAAAAACTAAAAAAAACCAAAACCGCAAACCAAACAAACCTAAACAAACAAAAAAAAAATTGCTGTCTTCAAATCAACAAGAATGTGCTGTGTTTTCAGAGATGTCCAGTGTTTAAAGAGACCTAAAGCATAATCCATGCAGAGCCCTTGAACATCAATGGACATTCTATTTGCTAGAGTCATAATATAATATATTCTCTGTTCAATAACTTAGGAGAAAGCAATCAATACACGGACACTACAATCTCCAAGTCTCAGGGTTCCCTATGGGGCTTTTGGCCTCTTCTGTAATGGGCTGTGTTGTTTTTAGTGCTGCAGTGGCATCGTTTAGGTTAACATGACACTTCCTTCACTCTTCTGCTATGAGGATGTTTGCCAGTCAAGAGGAGAAACATTAAATGGAATAAAACTAGAGGAGTTACGATGAAAGGCATTTCCCAAAGGCACAGGGAGAGGTTTCCAACAATGCAGCAACTGAGATTTAGGAGAATGATCAGTCAGCAGCCAGATTAAGATAGGAAAAGATATATATAAACCAGGTTCGAACCTAACTTATATAAAACTGCCTTTGTTCTTGCCATAGGAAAAAAAAAAAAGGAAAAAAGCCTCAGGATTGGCTCACTTCTTTTGGGAGCCTTTCCAATCAGTGCAAACTTAGATGAAGAGCTCAATCTCTCAGATTCAGTTTGTGGTGAAGGGTTTGTATAATAGGAGAAGACTGAAAGCAGAGAGCAGGGCTGGCCACAACACATTGTGTTATGGTTGTTTTCTGCCCTCTGCAGTGACACAGGAAATGAGGAATTTATTTGAGCTGTCCTGAACCTGCTTTCTTTCACGCTAAAACACTGGGGAAACCCATAACCGCCTCCGGCTGTAATAACCCTAAAGAACAGAGGCAGTTCTGTATTGGAAAAGGCATGGACAGTGCAATCTGTTGGTTTTCTGTTGTTCCATGCTTATATTTTGAGTGAACATATGCAGTAAGACAAGGGAACTTATTCCCTTGAAACCAGTTAATTCCTCTTTATTGTCCAAAGTCAGCATGGAACATGTTATAGGAAGGGACTGGAGCAATTTATCAATACCAGAAGTCAAAGAACTCTCAACTGGCAGATACTCAAGCAGTGAGATGATCTGGTCTGTGCAATTAATTTTTAAATGATAGTTATGAAGGCTGTGGGACTTAGGATCAGTGATTTGCATTTCAATAAATGCCAGTTCAGAAACTCTTAAGGCTTTCTGAAGAGCAACTGATGGCTTAACAAACTTTATTAATTTTCAGTTGAATGTTTGGTGTGGTTCCACTCTGAAACAGGATACAGATCAATGCTCTTTTTGGCAGTGGTCAAAACTAAAGCTGGGTTCAGAGAAATGTAGAACCTTACATGTGTGTCCAAAACCTAACAGAAAGGATGGTTCTGATGTCTCTGGTTTCATAAGCTTAGCTAAGAGCATTATCTGTATACAGAGATAATATCTCTATATGCAGATGTCTGGGCACTGTGGACTGTATTCATGTTGGTTATCTTCTGATTTTTGTCTTTAAAGATGTGAGAGGATGTCACCTATGTCCCAAGAACATATTCAGACTCATCATTATTAGGCACCTGCTTTAGACATTAAATCAAATATCCAAAAATGCCATATTTGACCATTTTCCAAATCATATTTTGATTATATGATATCCTTAATGGCTAAGTAAAACTGTGAATGCATGTATCAGCTTATAGGTAGAGTCTCTGGGTATGAAAGGGAATGTCTTTTCCGTAGGCTGCAGATGACTTGTCCATTACCCTATTGTGCAGTTTCTTGTTCCCTAAGTTCCAATTTGCTTCAGCTGCACTGAACGCTTATGCAGACCTCATATTTCTCAGTTCTTCAAATGATTTTGAAGTAACCATGTGCACCACNCCAAAAAACACCCAACAAAACCCCCTCATAATCTATATATTTACATTATTTATAAGTTCTCAAAGATTATTTCCCTGTACTAAAAGGAATGGAGATAATGCTGTATGGGGAAACTGGGAAACCTTGTTTTAAAACTATCTAATTTGTAAAAACACAAAAACCAAGAAAAAAAAAACACAACCAAAACCAACAACAACAATAAACATTTTCTANAAATGTAGAACCTTACATGTGTGTCCAAAACCTAACAGAAAGGATGGTTCTGATGTCTCTGGTTTCATAAGCTTAGCTAAGAGCATTATCTGTATACAGAGATAATATCTCTATATGCAGATGTCTGGGCACTGTGGACTGTATTCATGTTGGTTATCTTCTGATTTTTGTCTTTAAAGATGTGAGAGGATGTCACCTATGTCCCAAGAACATATTCAGACTCATCATTATTAGGCACCTGCTTTAGACATTAAATCAAATATCCAAAAATGCCATATTTGACCATTTTCCAAATCATATTTTGATTATATGATATCCTTAATGGCTAAGTAAAACTGTGAATGCATGTATCAGCTTATAGGTAGAGTCTCTGGGTATGAAAGGGAATGTCTTTTCCGTAGGCTGCAGATGACTTGTCCATTACCCTATTGTGCAGTTTCTTGTTCCCTAAGTTCCAATTTGCTTCAGCTGCACTGAACGCTTATGCAGACCTCATATTTCTCAGTTCTTCAAATGATTTTGAAGTAACCATGTGCACCACTAGCTTCTGGTGCATGAAGGTAGTTTTGACCTATGCACCAACATGGACAGTTGTTCCTTTGGAATCAAAGGATTATTCCAAAGCTAAGGCTCAAGAATCACTGTTCCATTTCCTCAGGATCAGCTTCTCTGAAGCTGATACAATACTGCATTTTTTAGCTCACATTTCTGTGCCAGAAACAATTAAGTAAGCTTTTGTTTCATACATGGTCCCCATAAAATCTCTAGCATCACTGAACTGCGTTATTATTNAAAAAACACAACCAAAACCAACAACAACAATAAACATTTTCTACTCAAATAGAACTTTAAGCTGTGTAATGGTGAAATGAAAAACCACAATGCTTCTTCTATTTTCTATGTTTCTTTCCACCTCCAAACAGTAAGATTTAACTATAAATTTTGGCAAGAATAAAGACTACATTTTCAGGAAAACTCAGCTCTTAGCGTGATAAGCTTTTTTGAAACACTAGTCCTCATTAACATGAATTAATTTATTTCCAATACAGTATTAAATACTTCTGGGGAAAAATAAAGATGAGAGATAATGTGTATGAAAATATGTGATCACATGTATGCACACAGTTCATGCAAATATGGGAAGGTATATATGTATAGAATTATATATACTTGTCATTCTGAAAGTCTCAATTCAGATATACACACATCCATACACATGCCTACACTAAAATGTCAGGTTAATTTTTCTTTATTTGAAATGGAGACTTCATTTCAATACAATCAAAGTGAAACTTAATGTAATGATGTTCTTTTTCATTAAGAAAAAATTGTAAACACTTCATCTTTGTTCTGTATTGCAGCGGTTTGTGAGAACTAAAATATGATAGTCTGCTGTTACAAGATGCCTTAAAGGCAGAACATAAACAAACATCCTAATCAGTAAATTGAAAATTAGAGTTCATTATTTTTTCTCCCCTTAATGAATGCAATTCCACTGGCAGGTATTCAGCTTCATTTTCATATTCAGCGCAGTGAAAGCAGAATCATACCAGTGGACTAGACGGATGACTAGTCTCTCCCAAAATGCTGTGCTGAGGGTTGTGTCTTTGAGGCAGCAGCTTTCTTGACAGGCACTGCCAATTTTTTTGCAAGCCAATGCAGAGCTAATACTGTTTAGGCAAAACACACATCGCTATGAGGCATCACAGTCCATTCCAGTGTAAAATGCACAGGAGTTGTGCTGCAAAAATTTTCATCTGACCCAAAGTTAGAGGCAATGAAGAGAAAGAAGAGGGCAGGACTAGGCAGTTCAGTTGAAATGGGAAGAGCGGGAAGCCCTGAGGAGAACGGCATGGGTTTTGCTCTGTCATTTGCCATAGACCATCTGGCTGACCCAGTATAGCCTGTCCCTTTGGAGACTTTGAATACTAACACAGAAAACATCTTCAGAAATCTCTCTCCTCTGTGGACGGGCTTCCAGCACAAACTTCTTTGGGTAACAGGGACTGTTGTTTCAGATAATTTCCAAGGAGAGCCTCCCATCAGAGTGGGAAAGAGCCCAATTTTCTATGTGCCCATGTAAACAGATTACACGAGCCAACCCCCACCCCTCTTGGCCCCAGTAAACCAAACAAACAAAACCCAAGGCAAAGTCAGGGACAAACACCTCCTGGCTCTTGGAAACAGATCTGGAAAGGCTTCATGCTCTGAGAAATCCCAGACCACAAGGAAAGTATTCTGCGCAAACATCTAAACTGCTATGGTGGGACACTAGAGTGGGAGTGCAGTACAGCTAGGTTATGTTTTCCATTTAGATTGATATTTCAAGTGTGGTTTATTGTCATACTGCTTACAAACTTTTTCTGAGTATTAAACACTGCTTTCCAATCAGGAAGCTCACTTTGAAAACTTAGGGGAAATTATCTGCAAATACTTATCTAATATTTTGCATTTGTTAGGGCTAGACTTCGAAATTCAGTCTGGAAAGATGGAGCCCTTTCCCATGCTTCCACATGGGATTTTCACAGGGGCATGAAGAAGAGAAGTATAAACAGAATATCTCAGTGCTGCCTGGACCTGTTAGAATCACAGCCCTATTTCCATGCGGGGAAAGAAAAAGAAAAAAACGGATATAAATACTCCCAAATAATTTACTGTAAATAAAAGACACTGTAGCTGTTTTTAAACCATGTGACTTAGATAATACATCAATTCTCCCATCACACTATTTTTAACAGGATAGAGAAGCAATCTTATTTAAACGGAGTGTTAAATTTTCAGACTCCGCCTTCTGCATGGTAACTGTGTGGCTTAAAACGTCCATCCTTTTTTTCTAGGGGTGCTGCCATCCTGAACAAACGAGGCAGAAGGAAATAACTGGCTTGATCATGTCAGGCAGTGAGTAATGCTGATGTCAGACACCAGCTCTGAAAGATGCTGAAATTGTAAGTCTCAGTGGTTTTGTGGTTTGAAATGCTGAGTAGAGGGATAGTGGATTATGTAGCTGAAGAACTGCTGAAAACGAGTTGTCTTGGTTGTGTCAAAATAGCCCCTATGATGAGCCTGGAAACCTCATCATGAGCCACAAGAAATCCATTTCTTTTGCTAATTATTTCCCTCAACTGTGCATCCAATTTAACGTGTCATTTGAGATTCAGATACTCCGCAAATACACAAGATTTGAATAACTGATTGAATGTAAATGCTGGGTGATACAGGCTTGGTCCTCAGGAAAAAGTAATTTTTACGTCTGTTTTATGAAAACATCATGAAAGAAAATGGTGCATCACTGCTAACACTACTAGAAATATTCCAAATACCTGAAGGTCTGAGTCAGAAGTACCCTTTAGCAGTAAGATCCATTTCAGACAGCCTATACTTTTTTTCTTCACTCTCAATGGATGCCTTGATTCAGAAAGAGGTGCAGCATTGAACCAAATGTCTTCTGAATCATATGAGCTTAAACAATTAAAGGAAAGTTTGTGTTAACTTTTGACAATAAATCTGATCAACCTTCTCCACTTGCATGTTCTTCATCCTTCTTTTTTCTTTCATTTCAAAGAGATAAAGCTCTAAGGAAAAGGCTGAGGTTGTCCTAACAAATTTTGTCTGACAAAACAACAACCAAACAAATTACTCAAAACCATCTTTAAAAAAAAATAATCAGAAACTGCATTTAGTTGCCATGTGGAAAATTTGGAATACATTTTGTTAGTCAAATGATTATCTCTTTTTTTTCAGCACAATTACAGTGGTTAATATTGATCTGAGTCATCTCGTCCACACATTCCTTTTCCCTTGCTTGTCAAAAGCATGATAATGATCTCTTCTCTACAGCTAAAAACTACAAGAATGTCTGCACTGCAGAATTCAATATACTGTAAGGGTCTCTGAATTAGCATATAACAGAAATTAAACCAGAAACCATGTCTGCACAGTAATCTACACTCTCCCTGCAGAGCACCTTCACACAGCATGGCATGCTGGCCTTAGGAGTCTGCACAGCACAGACAACCTGTTAACTTTGCTCACTTTGCAGCAGATTCAGCTCACTCTTTGCCTTTTTTCTTATCTACGAAAAGGGAAGATAATGGGGTAACCTCCCTAAGGCAACTCTAAATCAGCAGACCTTCCATGCAAGATATTTGAATGCAAAATACCATTTTGGCAGTATGTGTTGACTAAGGTCTGGCTTAGTGTTGCTTAGGTTAAGGAGGAGCAGCTAGAAATAGAAATTGGCTTAATCCCTGGTTCAGTCCATACAGACACTTTTTAGGGCAATGTGTCTCCAGATTTTAGATATAAAACCAGGTTTCCATGGAGCCAAATATGCAGCAAGTGTTGCTGTGCCACTAAGCGATGAACATGTGTCTGGATCAATATCATTGCTTAGATACATAAGCATGAATTGTGTTCCAGGTGTGTTCACTATATAGAAATTGTTTATATGACCGTTTTGACCAGGTTGCAGTGACTGCCCTTATCAGCTCGTTCACTGATCCCTGTAAATACACTTTGTTTTTATCCAGACTTCGAGACTCTGTAAAGGTGGGCCTACTTGTACCTGGAGAGGTTCACACTAGATAAAAACACCAGTTCTGCAGCAGTTTAAGCAAATTTAAAANAAAGTAGAGACAACATGCTGACAAGTGCCCCCTGATTTTGAGCCAGCAGTTAC
The DNA here is from genome assembly GCA_013396655.1 of Campylorhamphus procurvoides. Lineage (NCBI taxonomy): Eukaryota > Metazoa > Chordata > Aves > Passeriformes > Dendrocolaptidae > Campylorhamphus > Campylorhamphus procurvoides. Next base: position 932,082 of record WBMV01000952.1, on the reverse strand, counting down.
CTTTTTTTCCCCAAAGGTAAACCCTCCAACTCAAGGAAGCATTTCGTTTATGACAGAGAAGCGCAGTGGTGACAGCAGTGGTGAAGGCAATTATTGCTGTTAAACTGAAGTGGGCTTTAAACATTTCATTCAGATCGATTTATTCAAAAGTGTTTAAGGCTCAGCCAAGTTTACTGCTGGTGTGGTCTTGGGACACTTTATGGTTTATCATAATGTTTGATCAGTTGCAGAGGGACACGAAGAGAGGGGAAATGCAAAAGAGATGGAAAAAAAACCTGTTGGGTGTTTTTCCTGTTGTCGATATTTCCATTTGTGAAGCCACTTTTGTGGTTGACGAGATAGAGGAGCTTGGGGACAGTCTGGGATGTAAGGCAGAATTAACTGTAGATCATCTATTCTCCACTGAAGGGTTAAAGTTTATGAAAGATTTTAAATCTTTCTTTTCCTTCTGAATTTTGAGTCTTCCTTTTAGTGCTTTTCTTTTTTTTTCTTTTTTTTTAATTTTTTTTTCTTTTAGCCCAGCCCTGTCTCCAAAGAAAGCAATAAGCCTGTCAAAGAAGGAATTAATTAAGCAAATCAATCAGTCAGTTTTATTAAGGAATTACAAAGCCCATGTGCAGCATTAATTATTCAGATAATGGGACATCTCTAAGCCTTTCTTTTCAATTATTGATAAGCTGCTATCTATCATCCTGACTGTTTTAGTACTGATTTAGTTGTGAATGAAGCCAGGTCATTCAGCCATAGCATATGCCAGTTATGAGAGTTGCTAGATGACTAGGGGGAGAAGGGAGAGAAAGATGAGAAGTATCGTTTATTTCCAACCACAGTGATTGCACATATTAAATATTTCAGGGCACGTGTCTTCTTCTGAGCTGCAGATGAAAGGGAAACTGTCCTTCCTTGCTGATATCATCTGGGTGATCACCTTTGTTCAATGAGGCAATGCATGCCCATTTTTCCCACTGCAATATCCATGCAACTTTTTTGTTGACTTTATGCAAGATTCCTCATTAGTTCATAAGGCCTGGAAAAATGAGATGGCTTTCCATTTTCACAAGAAAAAGTTATCTTTTTGCATCTGCTGATCAAGGCAACTGCTCTCATTTTTCTCTTTACTAGGAATTTCATGACAACTGCTTTAATAGAGAGCCCTTCTGCAGCCCTAGGCACATTTTTCATGTTCACCTCATTAGATGTAATATACAGGGAAGTGTTCTCCTACCTGCTTTCATAAGTGGGGAGCAAAGGCATTGACCTCATAATGTTGAAATTCAAGTAATCAAACAACAAATTCTTCATCACTGGGGAAAAACATGTACATATAAATAGTTACTGATGGGAAAAGGAATTCATAGTAAAAGGAAACCTTGAATCTCAATAAAATTATCTCAGAAAAATCACATTTCACTTGAAAACAACTGCAGAAGGCAGAAGTTGTTAGAAAACATGCTGAGCATTGTGCAATATTACAAAGAAAAAAAAAGTTTCATTTTTTACTGTCCTTCAAATTATTTAGCCATTTCAAGACATTTTCTATACTTTCTGAAAGTCTGAAAGGCTGTTCAGTATAGACTGCTCAGTAAATAGACAAAGGTATGGAGGGCATAGGTCTTGCCTATAGGGAGATTGTATCACCTTGGCCTGTAGTATATTTTCAGACAAATGTGATTCTCTGTGATTTCTCTGGCAAGTGGACTCTATGTTTAGTACTTTGAGAATATTCCAAAAGTCTGGGAAAGTGTTTACACTGCCTGGCTAAAGCCTCACAGAGCAGGGATGATGTTTCTTCCCACACACCAGAAGCTCCACTTTCTGTTGTGGTGTTTGCAGGTGCATAGAAATGAGTCAGGACCTGGCACTGGCTGTGCTCACATCATTGAGGTGCAGCCTCTGGGCTCCTCTGCCACACTGTGTCCCACTCCAGGATACACATCCTCCAGCTGTAAAACTGACTATTCCTATCTTTCCCACATGGACAAGACAAGAGACTTGCCTCAAACCGTAAGCATATCTCCAGTTGTGGTCAGAAGGAAATTTATTGAACTAAATAACTGGCTTGGTTAGATTGTGTGCCTTCCTGTGAACACTCAGCTTTGGAACTGGCATGATACTGCACAGGATTAGAAATGCTAATGTCCCCCTCACAGAGCTAAGACTGCTCATTAAGCACCTGTGTGTTCTCACAGTCCTACTACCTTTGCACCTGCTAGATCAACATCAAAATCTGAAGTACTGTAGCATTTGCAGGAGGTGAAGCTCAGAGGGGTAAAGTGCCATCCCTTCACTGTTTCCATAAACTTGGCATACAGATGCAATGAAAATTCATTGTTATCTTGCTATGCAGATTACCTTGCTTCATCTCTCAGCTAAAAGCCATGAATGAGATACAGTAAGACAATTAATGACAAAGTTAGGAGTTAAAACTCTTTCTCACTTCAAAAAGTTCAGTGTTGGCACAAAAATTGACCTTGAATATGAAAATTCCATCCAAACCTGCCTCTCATTTTCAGGTAGAAATCTAAAGGTGTAGTTAACAGCCTAAAGAAATGTTGCTTAGACAGTCATAAATTCGATTTTACTAATAAGAAGCAATTAGAGTTTGGAAAAGAACTGGGTGAAATCCGTGAATTAAAGGCCGAGGGGGTTGGGAACTAAGCTTCACAATTCCTGGCCATTTTTATTTGTTACTATATGCAAGAAATGTGCCACTTCTTGTAACTGTATGGGCTTTCTGTCTTCCAATGGTATCTATTACTTGTCCACTGACAGCTGCTTTCTGGCTGTAGCCTTAGGCTCAGCACATACTGCTATCACTTTGCCTCAGCAATGCTGTCCTGCTTTGACTTTTGCCAAATTGTGTGTCATATATGCTAAAAAAATCTCTGCAGTTAAGGAAGAAGAAAGGGGGAAAAAAACCCACAGAGTAACTGTTCATTATGGTAGAAATGTAGAAATCATGATAGCTTTAACATATATAGATGGACATATACATATATAATCCCTGCATAATATTATAGCTGACACCAACTGCAGCTCACTCAAGAGCTAACTCTGACGTAGCTCAGAGACTAACAAGGCAATATCTTTGGAGGTAACACAAACACTCCATCATTTCTCAAGGACACATGTTTTCACTGGACTATCACCTTTGAGGGCTCATCTTTGAGTGACCAACTGTATGTTTTTTGGGGGTTGTTTTTTTGAGGTTTTTTTTAAGGAACAAAAAGAGGCATTTATTCTCTTCTGTGTTATGCGTCTGACAAAATAGATGGGGTCAAAGGATGTCCTTGGTGTTGGTCAGAAGGCACACGTCTCCCCATTAGGATCCCTTTTTCTTATAGCCTCCCTGCCACCTTGGAAATACAGAAGTTTGCAATTCTGTGATTTGAAAACTGGAAGGCAGGACACACTCTGTGCTCAAAATGAATAGCTAGATCCAGAGTCCAGTCTTTCCTTGGAAAAGCAGGAAGATCTTTGTGCCTATCTGAACCTGAGCACTCTGCTGTGAATCTGCCCTGTCTTCTGAAAGGATGCACTGGGAAATGGTTAAATTATCTGCATCATAGAGGGAGCACCACCAACAGTCAGTCCCTAAAAGTTGATGTTGCTGAGTGACTCCTTTCTCCAGCAATTATGGTGCAGTATGGGCAGCAGCACAAAGCCTGTATGCAACCGAAACAGAGTCTACAGCGATGTCACCTCTACAACATCTCAGAAAGAATATTTCCTGAAGTGGTCAAATTAAAAGGGCTGATGTTTCAAATTCTTGTGAGGAAAGAGCTATTAACTGTCTTAAACCAAGTGCTCAAAGCTTTGTCTAATCCCAAAGATTTTAATTCCCATGTCAGAATGCTATCTAGCACTGTGCTGGGGTTTGACTCAGCAGTCAGTCAGATAAGAATAACCTCATCACTTTTCTGCATCGCTCATGGCTTAACTGTGGGTCTAAGTTAGTGAAATTCCTACACAGGACAATGAATCCTGTTCTTTATACATAGACTGAATTGGGCTTGATCTAGATACAGAATTTAGTTAACATGCATAATTCTTCACATTCCTTACCATGATAAAAATTTCCGGTGCTACAGTCAGGAAAAAAAAAAAAAAATCTATGTTGTGATGCTCTGATTTTTGGCAAGAACAAGAAAATGGTGAATGAATTTATTATTTATAGTTATATCCCCCAGAGAGATCTGCCCTGATTATCTAGTCTTAGGACTGAAACTCTAAGGAAGATCACTGCTTCCCTCAGTTTACACACTAATCAAAGGTGTCCAAGCAGTAACTTCAGTCATGCAACACCTCAGTCAGTTTTAGCTCTAGTCCTTTAGGAATGTCTTATGTTTTCCTTGATCAGACACTGAGTTCATGTTTCTGAATGTCGTATCAATCTATATCAAGTTTATCCCAATACTGACCGAAGGAAAAGGCCTGATTTGAACAAGCTCAACAGTTCTCGGATGTTCATTATTTTTCTTTTAGTGAGAGACTTGGAAACCTTAATTACAGAAACACATTGTGGCTGGTACTTTACAGCCATCGTACATAAAAATGGTCCCTTCTTCCAAAATACAGATCAGGAGAAGGGCAAGACCTACAGAACCCCTAGGATTACAGGGAACAACAGAAACACTACTGGTTATTGCTGTTGTTAATCTACTGACAGGCTTTCTGTAACAATGTTAGAGTAAGAGCTTTAAGAAGGAATTTGGAATCTGCAGATATATCATGGCTCTTCTTTACAGGAAAGGCCAATGCAACCCCATGGGGATAAGTACAGTGGAAAGCACAAAATGATTGAAAATTTGACAATCTGATGATGCAGGTCAAACAACATATGCCAACTGGAGGTCAAAATTAACCTCTTGACAACAAGTGAGAATGTATGTACAGAAGCAACACTAAGCTATGATTCTCTTTTGCACTGGAAGTGAGAGACAACAGGAAGAGGGTGAAGAGATGAAGGAAAAAGAGAGACAATCCCAACCTGTACGTTAAGAGAAAAGATGTCTGTACCATTCACATCCAGATAAAAGGGATGTTACAGAAATTGAGATACAAGGTGTTGAGGACAGGTCAGAGTTTTCCAGTGTGGATGGATGTGAAAAGCCAAACTGTAGATGTGATCTGGAGAAAGAGCCAATCAGACTTACAGTGTGGGGACTGAGGGCCTGCGTAGATTTCTGCAGCACAGACGTCACATAAATTTGCTAGTCTAGATGTAAACAAGGATGATGGATACCCAGAATCTGGCTGTGGGGAGCAGGAGGTGGAAGGAAGGCTTAGCATAAGTCCGGATTTGAGATCCAGCCCAGCGTGTAGAGACCCAGGATGAAATGGCATGGATCTTACATTTGTGTTTCAAATAAAAATGTCCAGAAACAGCTTTGACTACTGAATTTATCCTCTCTATACCTGAAACAATAGATTAAAGTCTTCTCTATCACTTGCTAACTTGCCAGCATTTCAGTCTTCAAAACATTATGGAGTTTGATTCTTTCCTTGTAGAGGTTTGGGATTTGGGTTTGGGGTTTTTTTTATATTTTTTTTCCCCAGGGCATAAGCATATTGATAAATCAGAACTCTTTTATGATATTCAATTTTCCTTTGAATGATGTCTTGGGGCTTTTTGGGGTTTGTTTTGGTTTGGTTTGGATTTTTTTTCTTTTTGGATCGAATGTCTTTCCCCTCCCCCCAATTTTACTAGTTCACATTTTATCTATTTATGCAATATCCACATCCAACTGTCTTGTCCAGATGATTCACTAACAACTGGACTAATGGCCGTCTCGCTCCTTAGCAGCTGAGAGGGTAAGAGAATGAAGGGGTCAGGCCATCAGCTGCTGCAAATTGGTGCCGCACCATTGGTTTAATTGAAACAGTGCCAGTTTACACCAGCCGAGAGTCTGAGCCTGTGGCTCAGTTCAATCTAAGCTCAAGAAACGCAGATCTCCAATCTGTTCACCCACCTGAAGTTTGTAACCTAAAATATGTTAAAACTAAAGTTGGTTACCTATTGGCTCTTCAGACAAACAGTGTGAGATTAAGGAAAAAAAATAAAATCAGTGGCACTCAATTATTTACTTTCTCTCTCATGACCCCGCTCAAAGACATCAGTGTCTTCACACTTTATATATGCACATTTGGTTTTGAAGAAAAGCACATCAAAATAAACAGTATGATCTAGGACACTGTCACAGCTCCACTGACTTGGTATAACAGTGTCCCTTTTACACTTCACCTTGCTAATAAGCAAACTATTTTTGGTTCATAACACATGTATTTGACGTTAGTGTTTTTCCAGACTAAGGAATAAATTTTAGCTGCAAACACATAGAAACTTTGATAATCTTGCAGGGAGTTTTACACCGAAGTATTTAGAAAACTGACTTGAGCTTCCTCTTCCCCCATTAACTGCTGGAAGGAGCAGAGATAATTTCTGCTTTGAACCCTTTGGTCTAGCTGTCACCTTTCCATTTCTATGGAAGTGTGACCATATTGTAAAATGTGTGTCTAAACCACAGTAGTATTGTTACTTTTTACTGTAGAGAATCATGCTATCAGATTCTTTTGCTCTGTGGTGCAAATTTTTTATTCACATAGACTGAATGAGTTCAAACAAACAAATAGAAAAATCTAAAGTTGCTCTATGTTTAATCTTAACTTATATTTACTAACAAAGTACCAAATTTCACTGCATTCAAAGCAGGTTCACCTTTCTGAGATTTGTCAGGATTGGCCAAGGGACAGCAAGATGGGAGACACCTGGATTTTGATATCTGCATTGATAAAGTAGAGACGATATTACAAATTATAGGGAAGGAGGAAGAAGAACAGAAAAAAACCAACAAAAACCTGAGGGTCTGTTTCCTTTTTTTCTTTTTCCTTTTTCTTGGCAAAAACCTGCTACAGAAACAAATGTAGATGAGGGGGGCACTGAGCCATATAGAAGTGAGTAATTATCTACTGTTACAGGCCTTATTATCTCTCCAAATGTTTGCTAAAAATTCTATTGGGCAACCATCTGGACCCTGAGCTTTAACGGTGGATACAGAGTGGAATGTTGCCTTAACTTTTAGATAGGAAAATTTCTTTCTTTAATTCTTTCCTGTCATCCTGTGTTAAATAATTTAGCTGAATGTCTCCTAGATAGCTTTCTGAGTCCTCAGAGTCAGTGCATTCTAGGTGATACCATCATATAAAATATTCTTTGAAAGTTTATATATATAGGATTTTTTTTACCACTAGAGGATCTGAGGACACTTTGCCATCTGTTGTAAGGGTTTGCTAATGCACCTATTTTCTCTTCTATCCCTCTCATTCTCTTTTTAAATTACTAGGCTTAATAATTTGCCTAATTGGTAGCCTCCTCCACATCTGAAATTATATACGATGCATATTGCTTCAACATCCCTTCCCTATATGAAACCTAGCAATTCTCCTCTAAGAATTTCCATTGTTACTGTGTTACTGAATTACTGTAGTTTTCAACAGCAAATATAATTTCCTTCATTCAGGCTGTGATAAATAATTCAATAACATATCATCAATAACTATAGACCAGTTGCTTAGCTTGAAACGTGTCTGTAGTTTGCCGTGAAGGTCATCGCTATCAATTATGCACTTATCTTCCATGGAATGTTTCAATTTTGCTATTATAATCATAACAACAATAAATGATTTTTGTTCTTATGAAGGATATTTCACTGACATAGGTTTGCAACTGTTATTCCTCTCCGCCCCCCCACTCTCATTTCCAGATAGGCAATGTAAGACACTGAGTTTTAACCGCCTTGACCAAAGTCACAATACTGCATGAACAGCAGAACCAGAAATATAATGAGTCACCTGATGTTCTGCACTTGCCTTTGGATATTTTCTGTGAAACGATGTGATGACCAAGCCGTGAGGCTTCTCTGGTGACACTGAATCCATATTGCCTCGCCCCTACCAAGTGATGGCTTTCAACTCTCCCCAGTTTCAAGCTGCACAGGGAACCTGTAATGGGACTGCATCACATTTGAATTTACCTTTTGAAATGCAGCCCTCGGGCAGTCTCTGCATTCCTCTAGCTGAGCAGAGATATGGGTGAAACAAGTTCTTGATTTAGCTGCCAATAAGTGTCCAAAGCACTTCATGACTGACAGTCTGCAGAGAAGCAGTGGGATCCCACCGGAGATAACAAGAGGATGCAGTTAAATCAACCTCCCAGCTGAGGGTAGGATTGTTCCAGAAGCAAAGAAAATAGAAGAATGTGACTAAGTCCTTGCTGTGTCCCCGATTTCCTCCACACCTTTGTCCCAGGTGGGGAGAGGTCAGTGTGCCTTGCATATGGCACTGGACCCTCCTCCACATCCAGCCCAGCCCCTCAGGCACCTCCCACTTGAGGGGAAGGAGATCAGACAAGGTGCATACATGTTTTATGTCTTCTCCTTAGTCTGAGAACTGTTAGAAATAAGAATGGTAATATTGCAGATATATATGATGCTATTTCCCTACTCCTCTCTTGCTGCAGTTTTTTCTACCTGTTGTATTTCCAGTGTTTGTTTTTTTGGTTGTTTTTTTTTTTTCTTTTTAAAATCCTCTTTCTCCTGTTCTTTCTGGTCAGGCTGACTCTTCTGGTGGTATTAATTATTTCTTGGAATTGGTTGCTATTATATTCTGTTTCCCTTTGTGGCTTCAATGTTTCATAAGCTTGGATTAATCTAGCTTATCTGAGATCTTTTCCTTACAATAAGTAAATAAAAATAACATTTCAGAAAAAGGTTAATATTTCCAAACAGACTTTTGCTTTTTATAATCATGCTTAGGACAAGATCTTTGAAGTTCTTGAGCACATCTCACTAACTTTGCTAGAAATAGATGGATATTTTGGAGTTCAGAAGAACAGAATTTTTAAAATCTTGACCTGAAACTTTAAAAAAAAAAAAAGTGTAATTCTAAGAGAAAGAATGAAGAGAAGTGTCTCAGGGGATGTGTACAACCATCATTGTAAAATACTTTTAAGACTGGGGATTGTGGGATAAATTCACCTATATGATAGGTAATCCTGAATGGGGAAAAAAAACCTGATAGCTTTTCATTTATGTTCTTTGAAGCCTTACTTAAAACTCTTCCATTAGGAAAGTCAGTGGTTTCTGTATTCCAGAGCATTCCCAACCCAGTCTTGGAAGCCACAAGCAGGAACCCAAAGCAGCAGTTTGCAAAAGGCCTGATCTTTTTGCAGTGGCAGTGGCATTAATGGGAATGAATGGGAATGGTCTGTGCTAGCACTCACTGATGGTCTCTCACAGTATGCAAACACATTCTTATAAATAGTAGCTGCAGAGGGGAAATGGAGAAAAGTATCATTGTGGCAGCTGAAAGTACTGTGCAACACAGAGAATAGAAATCACGGTAGCAGATCCAAATTTTGGTCCATTTAACCCCTTCTCTTATACTGACTAGCACCAGGGCATTTAACCTGAGAAGAACAAGTATTACTTTATTCCTAAAATCTCCCCAGACCAAACTGTTTATAACTCCCACAGACTTCACCTTTACTTCAAGTAGCTAGCTCCACCAAGTCCTTCTGACTCCGTGGTATCATCTGGCAATTAGTCCCACAGATTGATGGAAACAAAATTGAAAACATCACATTAGCATATGCAGAAGAGAGATTGTTCAACTCTTTTCCAGTGCATGCGTGTACATTTATAAGCACATACAAACTTGTCCATATACAAAGAATGACAGACCAAGGCCAGTGAGCAGCCCAAGGATATGTAACTACCCATATGGTCACATATGTGTGCACACATATGTGAAAGTCAAGCACTTCTGGTATCAAAGTTTTCCTTAGAATAAAAGTTGCCATTTAAACCCAATCTCTCTTTACTGCTATGTGCTTGGGATTTTCTGATGGCATACTCGTCCATTTCAGCACCATCTTGCTACTGAAAAAAATGAATGTGCTTATTAAAAGGAGACACTGCTTTGGAGCAGTGGTTTATTGCAAGCCCAGAATCCATCCACTGGTATGTCCATTTTTCCCTCTTGCTCCCTCTCTTGTCTCCCTGTATTCAATGTACCTTCAGAAATGCAGATATGGCCTGCCCAAGGCATGAGCATAAAGGACATACAAGCTGAATGAGAGGCGCTCAGCACATTTTTAAATGAAACAAATGAAACAAAAACAAAACAAACAAACAAACAAAAAAAAACCACAAAAAACCAAACACCACCAAAAACCACACAGCAGTTTTTCTAGCTGGGATAAAAATTACAAGAGGCTGTGTATTCTCATGCTTCGGGGCATAAACTGATCAGTACCTAGGGTCAGGTACACCCCAATCTGTCACAATTAGAAACATACACACAGTTTTAAACTTCCTGTGGAAGCAGCTGGTTTTGGTTGCTGCTGACAAACAGTGGATTTGGTGTTCCACTGGCTAATTAAGGAACGGGAAGTGCTGATATTCTGTTACAATACAATTTATACACAAATATTAATGCAGTTGGAAGATCCAGTTGAACAGAATATTTGCTTTCTTCATTTTATTTTTCAGGTAGAAATCCCCTCTCACCTTTCTCTCACCACTTTGAAGTAGTTTATCAGGCATCTTTCTCTTCCATTTAGCCAAGTCCTGATTTTTGGCTTTATTTGCTTTTAGTCCTAAAAACAGTACCAGAAGTATGATTTTCCTTTTTCCCTTTAACTTTAGATGTCGTGAACTGCAGACAGAAAGAGAGAAGAGGTGATGTGAAAGTTCACTTTTCCTGCCCTTTCTAGACATGACAGGACAGCCTCTCCAGGTAGCTGTTCTCATAAGTGATGCTGGCTGGACAGGGTAAGTGATGACATGTTGAAATTTCATATGAAGCTGAATGATTTCCATATCTGCAGATTCTCTTCAGTGGCATTAGTTATGCTAATAAAGTGGTGCGACTTTTCTGGCAGTGCTTGAGGCAGCTGCCAGGCTGTGACTGAAGACTCTATCTGGGGAAATAACTCAGCAAGTAAAATTCAGATGGCCAACAACCTGCTCGGGTCCCTGCTCCTCATCCAGAGCTGTATAAGCTCTATTGTTGAGCGCATAATAAACCGTGCCTAACTCAGACACAGCCCCGCTGGCATCTCAGACATTACTTTGCAAAGCTCTTTAGGACACCCCCAGTGTTTACTTAATTTATGTGCTGATAGGCATGTCTAAGACATCCATTGCCAGCATGAAGAAAAGGCTGGCAAAGTTATTAGGGGCAGCAAGAGGAAAACAAAAGAGAGAGTCAGTTTCCACATTGCGCCAGATGAGCCCACCAGCTGCTGGAGGAAGAGGCATGTGCCACTCGGATAGCAAAAGGAGGCAGCGTGAATGCAAGATGAAGCTGGATATGAGACGGCACCCTTTCATTGCACAACACTGGGGGTCAGAGCCAAGTTGGTGGGAGGAGAGGAATGAGCTGCAGAATTTAAATTCTACTCCTTGTCCCTATGGAGAGGCCCTGGAAATGTGTAGTGCTCTGAAAACCAAAGGACAGAGTCTTATCCACACAACAAATTCATCCCTACAGGAACGAGCTGTATCCCAAGTCTCCACAGGATACAACTGTGCTTTCTCAGGGGCTAAATTTTCCTGGTCATGTTTTATAGTTTTCCACTTGGTTAGATCCAGAGTTCAAAATAAAATAGGGGAGTCAGAAGAAGGAACCATCTTCTGTCAGCTCTGCTCCTTGTTCCTCCAAAGATCATACTCATAGTATGCTCGAAGACAGTTCTTTGTTTTCCATAAGAAGCAGTCTCAGAGCTTGTATCTGTTTAGGGGGGTTATTCTTTCATTCATGTACTTATGGCAATCATTGTCTTCTGTTCACACTGGTTTACAGAAAACTTATCTAACAAATTATACTTTCATGTACCCAGGATAAGTTTTCCTTCAGGTAATTTGAAGTCAGACAGATGAGAGAGTCTTGTCATATCCTGCTGAGTGCCCTCTTCTTTGCAACAAGGCATCCTGTTCTTATTTTCTCCCGGTTTCCTGGGCTTTGTGGCTTTGTACCTTGCTTAACTAAAAGAGGAAACATTTTTTGTTGCATTACCTTCTTCTCTTCCAACCTGTATCTTTTAAGAAGAAAGTTACCACTTAATTTCCTTAGGCCTGCAATTGCAGTGGTGGGAATGAAACGTCTCCACAGACCTCCTAGTGGACCAACCTAACAGACTCACCTCTAATTTCCAGACATTCTGGGCACAGAGGGGTCAGAAAAGTACATAATCTGTCCATTCAAGAGAGTTTTGAGTATCTACTTAAGAAGCAGAAGTGCTTATACTCAAAAAAATGGTCAGATACTTTATGAATTACAAACATTTCTGCAGCAAGGGTCTTGTAGAGACCTTTCTCCCACAGCAATAAAACCCCAAAGCCCTCCAGAAAACAACACCCCCCTCCCTGCCAAATAAATTAAAAAAAAAGGCAACAACATCAACTACCCTCCCAAAAAAAGCCCAAAACTTCCCTCTCTAAAAAACATGAGCAGTGCAAGATTGTCCTGGCCTTTCCCAGCTGGTGGAATCTACTTGTAACCCCATGCCATATTGCCAGTTCTAGTAGCAGGCTGCCAGTTCTATATTGAGTTTGCAAGGCCTCAGATCTGTCTTTATTCTGTTTGAACTTTTCTTGACCTGTCTGCAGCTTTGTTTTACTTGGTTTAGCTGCAACTGCAATTTTTCTAATGACCAGATGGTTATGGCTAATTCGTTTTATTTCTGTTTATCTTTGTATGCTACCGCCATGCTTTTATAACTCTAACTCAATGTAGTTTAGAGAAATGCAGCCCTGGTAAGACAAGAGAGGCCTTGAGGAGTGAGGGCATGGGATGTGATGTAGGGATGTGGAGGTGTGGGGTGATAAAAGGTGGGTCGTGGGCTGGCATTGGAAACTGCATGGCTATAAACAACTAACCCATGGCCAGTTAAAAAGATACAGACCTGGAGCTGGATGAAACCATGTTTAGGGGTAACAGAAGGAATAGTAACTAACACATGTGAAAGGTTCTGTGTCTACTACATTTGGATGTGGAACTGCAGTCCAGTGATGAAAAAATACAGTGTAAAATTGAGCTAGCTAGTGTGTAAGAATGACTGCAAGTAGATGCTAAAGTCAAGAAGAAGAAACCATCCGCACCATCATGTTCCTTCTGGCAAAGGCTGCAGATGCTTATGACTCAGCTTAACCCCCACCAAACACACTACTAGAATGAAACCACTCGTTCTGTGACTCGGCAGAGCAGGAGATGGTATAACACCAGGAAAGAGGATGGAAACTCAAATGTGTGCATGACAGTCTCAACCATAGAATTATTAGTGCTGAAAACTTTTCCTGTATGGAAGCATTCTATCTTTTTTCACACAAATTAGGTGAGGACTGATAATGATTAAGTCACCTAGATTTTGTTATATTGATGATAAACTCTCAGCTTTATATTTAAGACATTTTTACTGTTTGCCCATAGAAATGATTGTGAGACATATTTTGACAACCAACACTTGCTATAATATCTCACAGTCTGAAATATACTTTTCATAACCAGTTTAAGCTGATGAAAGATAATAAAAAGGATGGTTCTAGCCCCCTTTGCCTAGTACACTTGGCTGGATATTTCTATTTTTTGTGCAGAGACATGATCCCTGATAGAGCTGAAAATGCCCCTAAATGTAAATCTAATTACACTGAGACAAAGAATACTACCATTCATTAGAAGTTTCACTAACAACTATAACAACATAGATAATAATAAGACAGCCATGACAATACCATATTTCAGGACTACACAGTTACAGCTGCCTGTGCTTAAAGCCAGAATCATGAGCATGAGCCCCAAAACACTATGGCTAAAACCTTTTAGGGACAGGTGCAGTTAATACTCACGTATTCAGAATTGCGTAGCTGCAAAATTATATAAAAATGTAATAAATTTTGGTGACTGAAAAAGCATAAAGACAGGACTCAGGAGTTGAGGAAGGAAGGAACATTATGAAGGAACATTATAAGTCAGCTTTGTCAGCCAAAAATATGAACCACTGCACCTCAGTCTTGCTGTTTGCTGCTCATTATATGTAACTCCCCTCTTCCAAAGAGTTCAGTTATCCACTGGGAGAGCAGTGAGATGCAATTTTTTTAGTCATCCAGTCAGGGAACATATGATTTCAGGGGCACAGCACAGTTTACAGAATAACACAGAATGAGCAGCTGAAGTGAATAATTCACGAACTATCCACAGGCTGTGATTTGTTTGTATAAACTATTTGGTAAATACTTACGCATAACTATCATATTCATAGTAATCAGGAACAGTTTTGGAACAAAGGCTAACTCTCCTGAATAATTTATTCCCCAGGAATAATTCAGATTGCTCTCGTGTATTCTCTGGAGTCTCTCTCAGTGGCACATTACTAAAAGGTACTGTGCATTAAGTGGAAGTTGGCTGTGTCCCAAGCAGGACAGAGTGTGAGTGTTTGGAGTACAACCTGCAATGTCTAGAGAAACCCTTGCCTCCCTCCAAGCCAAGCTGCAGAGACCAAGGCACAGATGTGCTCTGTGCCAGGCTGCAGCATTTCAAGCTGTTCCCAACAACCACAAACTGATGAAATCAGTGCTGAAGCATATGTGATGGGAAGAGAAGTTTAAAAGAAAACAAACAAGCAAAAACAACAGAAAAGATTTTCCCAAAACAAACACCAAAACCCCCAAACAAACAAACAGAAAAAAAACCACAAGCAACAAAAACTAACTTAAAAAAAAATCACAGAAAATGTGAAAAAACACAACTTGAAAAACAATAAAATGCAGTTCATTAATTAATCAATGTGAAAAACTGTTTGCTCTTGTAACTACTCCTGCTCTATACTATGAGGAATGGATGAATCTTTTCCCCCATATTATTTTAAAGTTAGCTAATCTATATGAGGTGGTTCATTTGCTTGTTTCTGTTCACATTAGCATTTGAGGTCTTGGCTCCCCCACTGTCCATGAGGATTCCTACAGATGGTAAGAGAACAATACCTATCAAATTTTGAAATCTAAGGTACTGAAAACAAGGTTACTGTGTTGGATTTTGCTTGAACATTATGAATGTTGCTCTCATTTTCAAAGTCAGGGGGTTCTTAAGGCTATAATTTATTTACTGGACCACGGTCAAGTATGTGCATAGAAAGATAAAGAGAAATTCACCTTTTCTTCAAGTTTGATATTATTGCAATAAATTTCTTCTAGTTTCTACCGGCCAAGAACAGTCTGGGTAAGTGTCTTCTTGATTGCAGCTGCCAGCAGAAGAGCTATTCCCTCTTCAGTAGAACTGGGGCAGTTTTAACACTGATTTAAATGCTTTTTTTTTTTTCTTTGTACAACAGGTACTTAATTTCTGTCAGATTACTCAGATTTGGGATGCAGACAAGAAAGTGATAATAAAGTTTACCTCTTGCTGATGGTTTCACTAGGAAACAAGCCCATGCTATTTTGCTTTCTCACTGAAATCTTCCTGAATAAAAAGTCATCCCTGTCTGAAAGGGGGAAAAAACATCATGATTAAGAAACATTTCCTCACAATCAGTCTATTGAAAAGGAGCTCTGAACCATGATGAAAAAGCCTTGATTTTTCAGGTCTAAGTGATAGTTGAGCCATGGTCATTCCCAATTTCCTTGATTTTCAGTGGGATTGTAACTATCCAGGTTCCCTGGAGACTGTCAGACACAGGCAGGAAAAGTTTTCACAAGTACAGTCACCACAATATCCAAATTTAAGAGACAAAGTGAGAAAATAAACAGGCAATTTGGGGAAGAGTCTGAGGCCAGGTTAAACGGGCCGTGGTTTAATGTAAGATGTCCCTGTCCATGGCAGGGGAATGAAATGAACTTTAAGGTTCCTTCTAACCCAAACTACTCTGTGATTATCTGATTCTCTGATTTTGAGTCACACTACATGTTTCAAATATAATTTGGTTTGGTTCGGTTAACCAAAGCATTCAATATTGTCTTCATTTTGAATGTGTTTGGGGATTGATAGGGGATTTAGTTTTTTGAGATTTTTTCCTGTATGGCTATGTGGGGTTTTTTGCACATTTACATGTGTGTTTTCTTTGGAAAGTGATAATGTAGCTACATTTCAGCATGAATTGTTATTTTGAAACAAAACAAGGCATTTCAGCATTTTAAGATAAAAGAATGGGGATTGTTGTGGTTCAGGGAAGCTCTTCTGTCTCTTTCAGGAAAGCTTGAAGCAGCTAGCTGATGTTTGCCAAATTCACAAATTAATTTGTTTGCCTGAAATTGTCTTCCTGAATGTTTTAAACCAGGGTTTCTTTGCAAATCCATCTAGTTGAAGGCATTGATCCTAACTGTGCTCAAAGATACAGAAATCATGGAGTTTTAGAAAAAGGGGGAGGCACTGATGGTTCGGATGGGAAGTGAAGCACACTGCAGACAGTCTTTGATCAACGAAATGATAAATAGGAGGCAGGTCAGGGAGAAGTGCCCTGGAACCACTAATTTGCAAGAGCTTCCTATATCATTAAGCTTCCACTTTTCTGAGCAGGTAAATATTAAAATTGTGACTAGTTTTAGGGACATAACTCTACATCAGTAAAACTCTATCTTGCTGACCACAGCCATATGCAAGTATTGCTGAACTAAACACTTTGAAAACAGCAGAAGGCTGATTTACCTGTCAGAAAGTGTTAAAACTCTTGGCAGAGTCAAAATTAGAAGTTAAAATGCCCTATTTTACTCTATCTTCTGCAGTAGTGCTGTACCTTTAATTTTCATAATCTCTGCAGCTTTAAATTCAACATTTATTTTTAACACATATATTTTAATGAAACATGAAATACAAAACGAAACTCCAGTCTGCCTCCTATGAGCATGGAGAGAAATCCTAATTACCTGTTTCAAAAGTGTGAAGCTCTTTCTAATTTTCCAGCAGCCAGGTTCCTTAGACAGCACTCAGTATTATAACTATTTATGCCAATTGTGCTATTTCATGCATAAAATTACCGCATTATTGTTGGAATAGATGCTGGAGAGATATCTAAGCAGAGTGTAATCACTTCACTTTCTATCAAATTGTGCTTCTGAAAGGTATCATAAATTTTATTAGAAGGCAAGAGGCTAATGGAAGCCAATCAGCGTTAATGCTGATAAAATTGCTTGTATTTTACATTATAAAATGGGGAGATATTTTTATCGGAAGGTTCCTTTTTGTTTTATTAAGAGAATATCATGGAAACAGGGTACAATGGAACACTAAGCCTCTCCTGTTTCTGTTCCTGGCTTAGCTTACAAAAAAGTTTGTGTCTCAAGATGCTTTCAGATCTTTGATGGTGTAAAGGGAGTGCAAAATATGTGCCACAAAGCCTCAGGTCTGCTGACTTACACAAGACTTTACAATGATGAGGTGCATCTCTGATGAAAATATTTATGTCCCAAATGTTATTTGGTCTTTTTATTGTTCGAACTAATTGTTTTCTATTAGGCTGCCTATAGAATCTGGGCAGAGGGATAGTTTTTATGACTCCCCAGTTTATTTTTAAAGCTCCACAGTGGAAGAATTAGAGTGGATTTTGATATGGGATGGATGAGAATCCAGAAATGAGGATAGGAAAAGGAGCTTTACCCATCAAGAAGTAATTGAATGCGATTTAAAGAAATTGGTCTGCTTTGATGGTAAATTAAAAGTTCTTTTTTTCTACCTGTTAATAAATTTTTTTGCTCAAAAGAACCACATTCATGAAGTCATTTGCAAAACAGCTGGTTCAAATTAGTTTGGGATTTTTTTTTTGTGGCTTTTTTTTTTTTCCGCAACTGCTTCAGGTAAATGTAATTGTTCTGCCATATAGTTAGGAAAACTGCGACACTAAAAGGTGATGGACCAAGTCCCAGAGGGAATTTGTGGTAGACCTCTCATTTGAAAGGGAGGTAGAGATTCATAGGTAGCAGCATTCAGTGAATGCATTGGGTATTTACAAATTGTGTGTGGTTTGTCATGCCCTGGCACTGCAGGGACAGAACCTTTCCAGGCTCTGAAAATCCCAGTTCAAACACTAGCTTTGCCTGAAACAAATGCTTAGCTTCATCTGTAACATACACTGTCCCTGCTCATAAAGCAAATATTTACACTGCCACTTTTCAGACCTTTATTGGTATCATCATTAATATTATTAGCATTATTTGCACTGCAGCCATGGATCCCCCTCCAAGATGGGGTGTTTAGTGTCACACACTGTATAAACACACAAGAAGGACAGTCCCAGCACTGTTGGATCAGCAGTCTAAATAGCTAAGGCAAACAGAGGCTGGGAGGAACTGTCCTGGGTACCCAGAGCATGCAGGTTTTCCTGTGTTTAAGAAGGCAAATGACAGGTACCTGAGCTAGGATCAGTTCACAAGTTTGCCACTGATTTTCTGTGTAATTTATTACTTAATCACTCCACAATTCCTCAGATTTCCACAGAAGTAATGCCGCCAATTTATTCCAGGTTTCTTTAAGGTCTACAATTGCTGGTGCTTAGACCCAGCTCTGGCTAATGAAAAAGAGTCATTGACAGGATTTGGCCCATTACTGAATTCATATTCCTGCCTCTCGTAGTCATGCATATTCCTGTCAAAGCCCACATAGTGTAACACTTGGTGTTAATGGAGTCACAGTAAGGATGGATTTGTTCTCATCCAGCTACATGTTTTAATTCAAAGACCACATTACTGTTCAAGTGATAGATTAGATAAGGGCAAAACCTGTTTATTTCTTTTAATTCCAATTATGTTTAAAATTCCATTTCTGGTTGGCTGTTATTTATTTGCAGGGCTTTTTATTACTATTTTATTATTACACAGCCTCTGTGTAACTTTTTCTTTTCTAATTTAATCCTCCATTTTTAAATACAATTTTCTTCTTCACCCACCAATAGCTGCATGACTGATTTTACTGAATGAAATTTATAACAATGACAGAACAAAAGGGAATTTACTCTTGATCCAAACTAAAGTCATGTTAACAATATTCTATTTTATAGCCTCAATTTCAATGGGGCACCCAAGTCTCTCTGAAGTCCACAGTCTATTCTCATATCCCAGGCCCAAGTATGCTTTTGTATAACTGAAATTAGTATAACATTGGTTAGCTTATCTGACTTTGCCCTCTGAAATCATTGACTTTAAACTGTCTCAAGCAGGCCAGAGTGAAGAATAGAGCATTATTACCATATTTCCAGAAAAAAAAAAATATTAAAAAAAA